>JAPEHP010000001.1:51378936-51573349 GCA_026437355.1 Eucyclogobius newberryi | reverse complement strand
GAACAACACTCCTACAGTCACAGAAACACTTGAACAACACTCCTACAGTCACAGAAACACTTGAACAATACTCCTACAGTCACAGAAACACTTGAACCACACTCCTACAGTCACAGAAACACTTGAACAACACTCCTACAGTCACAGAAACACTTGAACAACACTCCTACAGTCACAGAAACACTTGAACAAACACTCCTACAGTCACAGAAACACTTGAACAAACACTCCTACAGTCACAGAAACACTTGAACAAACACTCCTACAGTCACAGAAACACTTGAACAACACTCCTACAGTCACAGAAACACTTGAACAACACTCCTACAGTCACAGAAACACTTGAACAACACTCCTACAGTCACAGAAACACTTGAACAACACTCCTACAGTCACAGAAACACTTGAACAAACACTCCTACAGTCACAGAAACACTTGAACAACACTCCTACAGTCACAGAAACACTTGAACAACACTCCTACAGTCACAGAAACACTTGAACAAACACTCCTACAGTCACAGAAACACGTGAACAACACTCCTACAGTCACAGAAACACTTGAACAACACTCCTACAGTCACAGAAACACTTGAACAACACTCCTACAGTCACAGAAACACTTGAACAAACACTCCTACAGTCACAGAAACACTTGAACAACACTCCTACAGTCACAGAAACACTTGAACAACACTCCTACAGTCACAGAAACACTTGAACAACACTCCTACAGTCACAGAAACACTTGAACAACACTCCTACAGTCACAGAAACACTTGAACAACACTCCTACAGTCACAGAAACACTTGAACAACACTCCTACAGTCACAGAAACACTTGAACAACACTCCTACAGTCACAGAAACACTTGAACAACACTCCTACAGTCACAGAAACACTTGAACAACACTCCTACAGTCACAGAAACACTTGAACAACACTCCTACAGTCACAGAAACACTTGAACAAACACTCCTACAGTCACAGAAACACTTGAACAAACACTCCTACAGTCACAGAAACACTTGAACAACACTCCTACAGTCACAGAAACACTTGAACAACACTCCTACAGTCACAGAAACACTTGAACAACACTCCTACAGTCACAGAAACTTGAACACTCTACAGTCACAGAAACACTTGAACAACACTCCTACAGTCACAGAAACACTTGAACAAACACTCCTACAGTCACAGAAACACTTGAACAACACTCCTACAGTCACAGAAACACTTGAACAACACTCCTACAGTCACAGAAACACTTGAACAAACACTCCTACAGTCACAGAAACACGTGAACAACACTCCTACAGTCACAGAAACACTTGAACAACACTCCTACAGTCACAGAAACACTTGAACAACACTCCTACAGTCACAGAAACACTTGAACAACACTCCTACAGTCACAGAAACACTTGAACAAACACTCCTACAGTCACAGAAACACGTGAACAACACTCCTACAGTCACAGAAACACTTGAACAACACTCCTACAGTCACAGAAACACTTGAACAACACTCCTACAGTCACAGAAACACTTGAACAACACTCCTACAGTCACAGAAACAATTGAACAATACTCCTACAGTCACAGAAACACTTGAACCACACTCCTACAGTCACAGAAACACTTGAACAACACTCCTACAGTCACAGAAACACTTGAACAACACTCCTACAGTCACAGAAACACTTGAACAAACACTCCTACAGTCACAGAAACACTTGAACAAACACTCCTACAGTCACAGAAACACTTGAACAACACTCCTACAGTCACAGAAACACTTGAACAAACACTCCTACAGTCACAGAAACACTTTAACAAACACTCCTACAGTCACAGAAACACTTGAACAACACTCCTACAGTCACAGAAACATTTGAACAACCCTCCTACAGTCACAGAAACACTTGAACAAACACTCCTACAGTCACAGAAACACTTGAACAACACTCCTACAGTCACAGAAACACTTGAACAACACTCCTACAGTCACAGAAACACTTGAACAACACTCCTACAGTCACAGAAACACTTGAACAACACTCCTACAGTCACAGAAACACTTGAACAAACACTCCTACAGTCACAGAAACACTTGAACAACACTCCTACAGTCACAGAAACACTTGAACAACACTCCTACAGTCACAGAAACACTTGAACAACACTCCTACAGTCACAGAAACACTTGAACAACACTCCTACAGTCACAGAAACACTTGAACAACACTCCTACAGTCACAGAAACACTTGAACAAACACTCCTACAGTCACATAAACACTTGAACAAACACTCCTACAGTCACAGAAACACGTGAACAACACTCCTACAGTCACAGAAACACTTGAACAACACTCCTACAGTCACAGAAACACTTGAACAACACTCCTACAGTCACAGAAACACTTGAACAACACTCCTACAGTCACAGAAACACTTGAACAATACTCCTACAGTCACAGAAACACTTGAACCACACTCCTAGAGTCACAAAAACACTTGAACAAACACTCCTACAGTCACAGAAACACTTGAACAAACACTCCTACAGTCACAGAAACACGTGAACAACACTCCTACAGTCACAGAAACACTTGAACAACACTCCTACAGTCACAGAAACACTTGAACAACACTCCTACAGTCACAGAAACACTTGAACAACACTCCTACAGTCACAGAAACACTTGAACAATACTCCTACAGTCACAGAAACACTTGAACCACACTCCTACAGTCACAGAAACACTTGAACAACACTCCTACAGTCACAGAAACACTTGAACAACACTCCTACAGTCACAGAAACACTTGAACAAACACTCCTACAGTCACAGAAACACTTGAACAAACACTCCTACAGTCACAGAAACACTTGAACAACACTCCTACAGTCACAGAAACACTTGAACAAACACTCCTACAGTCACAGAAACACTTGAACAAACACTCCTACAGTCACAGAAACACTTGAACAACACTCCTACAGTCACAGAAACATTTGAACAACCCTCCTACAGTCACAGAAACACTTGAACAAACACTCCTACAGTCACAGAAACACTTGAACAACACTCCTACAGTCACAGAAACACTTGAACAACACTCCTACAGTCACAGAAACACTTGAACAAACACTCCTACAGTCACAGAAACACTTGAACAAACACTCCTACAGTCACAGAAACACTTGAACAACACTCCTACAGTCACAGAAACACTTGAACAACACTCCTACAGTCACAGAAACACTTGAACAACACTCCTACAGTCACAGAAACACTTGAACAAACACTCCTACAGTCACAGAAACACTTGAACAACACTCCTACAGTCACAGAAACACTTGAACAACACTCCTACAGTCACAGAAACACTTGAACAACACTCCTACAGTCACAGAAACACTTGAACAACACTCCTACAGTCACAGAAACACTTGAACAACACTCCTACAGTCACAGAAACACTTGAACAAACACTCCTACAGTCACATAAACACTTGAATAAACACTCCTACAGTCACAGAAACACGTGAACAAACACTCCTACAGTCACAGAAACACGTGAACAACACTCCTAGAGTCACAGAAACACTTGAACAACACTCCTACAGTCACAGAAACACTTGAACAACACTCCTACAGTCACAGAAACACGTGAACAACACTCCTAGAGTCACAGAAACACTTGAACAACACTCCTACAGTCACAGAAACACTTGAACAACACTCCTACAGTCACAGAAACCCTTGAACAACACTCCTACAGTCACAGAAACACTTGAACAATACTCCTACAGTCACAGAAACACTTGAACCACACTCCTACAGTCATAAAAACACTTGAACAAACACTCCTACAGTCACAGAAACACGTGAACAACACTCCTACAGTCACAGAAACACTTGAACAAACACTCCTACAGTCACAGAAACACTTGAACAAACACTCCTAAAGTCACAGAAACACTTGAACAAACACTCCTACAGTCACAGAAACACTTGAACAACACTCCTACAGTCACAGAAACACTTGAACAAACACTCCTACAGTCACAGAAACATTTGAACAAACACTCCTACAGTCACAGAAACATTTGAACAACCCTCCTACAGTCACAGAAACACTTGAACAAACACTCCTACAGTCACAGAAACACTTGAACAACACTCCTACAGTCACAGAAACACTTGAACAACACTCCTACAGTCACAGAAACACTTGAACAACACTCCTACAGTCACAGAAACACTTGAACAACACTCCTACAGTCACAGAAACACTTGAACAAACACTCCTACAGTCACAGAAACACGTGAACAACACTCCTACAGTCACAGAAACACTTGAACAACACTCCTACAGTCACAGAAACACTTGAACAACACTCCTACAGTCACAGAAACACTTGAACAATACTCCTACAGTCACAGAAACACTTGAACCACACTCCTAGAGTCACAAAAACACTTGAACAAACACTCCTACAGTCACAGAAACACGTGAACAACACTCCTACAGTCACAGAAACACTTGAACAACACTCCTACAGTCACAGAAACACTTGAACAAACACTCCTACTGTCACAGAAACACGTGAACAACACTCCTACAGTCACAGAAACACTTGAACAATACTCCTACAGTCACAGAAACACTTGAACCACACTCCTACAGTCACAGAAACACTTGAACAACACTCCTACAGTAGCAGAAACACTTGAACAATACTCCTACAGTCACAGAAACACTTGAACCACACTCCTACAGTCACAGAAACATTTGAACAACCCTCCTACAGTCACAGAAACACTTGAACAAACACTCCTACAGTCACAGAAACACTTGAACAAAAACTCCTACAGTCACAGAAACACGTGAACAACACTCCTACAGTCACAGAAAAACTTGAACAACACTCCTACAGTCACAGAAACACTTGAACAACACTCCTACAGTCACAGAAACACTTGAACAAACACTCCTACAGTCACAGAAACACGTGAACAACACTCCTACAGTCACAGAAACACTTGAACAACACTCCTACAGTCACAGAAACACTTGAACAACACTCCTACAGTCACAGAAACACTTGAACAACACTCCTACAGTCACAGAAACACTTGAACAATACTCCTACAGTCACAGAAACACTTGAACCACACTCCTACAGTCACAGAAACACTTGAACAACACTCCTACAGTCACAGAAACACTTGAACAACACTCCTACAGTCACAGAAACACTTGAACAAACACTCCTACAGTCACAGAAACACTTGAACAACACTCCTACAGTCACAGAAACACTTGAACAACACTCCTACAGTCACAGAAACACTTGAACAAACACTCCTACAGTCACAGAAACACTTGAACAACACTCCTACAGTCACAGAAACACTTGAACAACACTCCTACAGTCACAGAAACACTTGAACAACACTCCTACAGTCACAGAAACACTTGAACAACACTCCTACAGTCACAGAAACACTTGAACAACACTCCTACAGTCACAGAAACACTTGAACAAACACTCCTACAGTCACAGAAACATTTGAACAACCCTCCTACAGTCACAGAAACACTTGAACAAACACTCCTACAGTCACAGAAACACTTGAACAACACTCCTACAGTCACAGAAACACTTGAACAACACTCCTACAGTCACAGAAACAATTGAACAACACTCCTACAGTCACAGAAACACTTGAACAACACTCCTACAGTCACAGAAACACTTGAACAAACACTCCTACAGTCACAGAAACACTTGAACAACACTCCTACAGTCACAGAAACACTTGAACAACACTCCTACAGTCACAGAAACACTTGAACAAACACTCCTACTGTCACAGAAACACGTGAACAACACTCCTACAGTCACAGAAACACTTGAACAATACTCCTACAGTCACAGAAACACTTGAACCACACTCCTACAGTCACAGAAACACTTGAACAACACTCCTACAGTAGCAGAAACACTTGAACAATACTCCTACAGTCACAGAAACACTTGAACCACACTCCTACAGTCACAGAAACATTTGAACAACCCTCCTACAGTCACAGAAACACTTGAACAAACACTCCTACAGTCACAGAAACACTTGAACAAAAACTCCTACAGTCACAGAAACACGTGAACAACACTCCTACAGTCACAGAAAAACTTGAACAACACTCCTACAGTCACAGAAACACTTGAACAACACTCCTACAGTCACAGAAACACTTGAACAAACACTCCTACAGTCACAGAAACACGTGAACAACACTCCTACAGTCACAGAAACACTTGAACAACACTCCTACAGTCACAGAAACACTTGAACAACACTCCTACAGTCACAGAAACACTTGAACAACACTCCTACAGTCACAGAAACACTTGAACAATACTCCTACAGTCACAGAAACACTTGAACCACACTCCTACAGTCACAGAAACACTTGAACAACACTCCTACAGTCACAGAAACACTTGAACAACACTCCTACAGTCACAGAAACACTTGAACAAACACTCCTACAGTCACAGAAACACTTGAACAAACACTCCTACAGTCACAGAAACACTTGAACAACACTCCTACAGTCACAGAAACACTTGAACAAACACTCCTACAGTCACAGAAACACTTGAACAAACACTCCTACAGTCACAGAAACACTTGAACAACACTCCTACAGTCACAGAAACATTTGAACAACCCTCCTACAGTCACAGAAACACTTGAACAAACACTCCTACAGTCACAGAAACACTTGAACAACACTCCTACAGTCACAGAAACACTTGAACAACACTCCTACAGTCACAGAAACACTTGAACAACACTCCTACAGTCACAGAAACACTTGAACAACACTCCTACAGTCACAGAAACACTTGAACAAACACTCCTACAGTCACAGAAACACTTGAACAACACTCCTACAGTCACAGAAACACTTGAACAACACTCCTACAGTCACAGAAACACTTGAACAACACTCCTACAGTCACAGAAACACTTGAACAACACTCCTACAGTCACAGAAACACTTGAACAACACTCCTACAGTCACAGAAACACTTGAACAAACACTCCTACAGTCACAGAAACATTTGAACAACCCTCCTACAGTCACAGAAACACTTGAACAAACACTCCTACAGTCACAGAAACACTTGAACAACACTCCTACAGTCACAGAAACACTTGAACAACACTCCTACAGTCACAGAAACAATTGAACAACACTCCTACAGTCACAGAAACACTTGAACAACACTCCTACAGTCACAGAAACACTTGAACAAACACTCCTACAGTCACAGAAACACTTGAACAACACTCCTACAGTCACAGAAACACTTGAACAACACTCCTACAGTCACAGAAACACTTGAACAACACTCCTACAGTCACAGAAACACTTGAACAACACTCCTACAGTCACAGAAACACTTGAACAACACTCCTACAGTCACAGAAACACTTGAACAAACACTCCTACAGTCACATAAACACTTAAAACAAACACTCCTACAGTCACAGAAACACGTGAACAACACTCCTACAGTCACAGAAACACTTGAACAACACTCCTACAGTCACAGAAACACTTGAACAACACTCCTACAGTCACAGAAACACTTGAACAACACTCCTACAGTCACAGAAACACTTGAACAATACTCCTACAGTCACAGAAACACTTGAACCACACTCCTAGAGTCACAAAAACACTTGAACAAACACTCCTACAGTCACAGAAACACGTGAACAACACTCCTACAGTCACAGAAACACTTGAACAACACTCCTACAGTCACAGAAACACTTGAACAAACACTCCTACTGTCACAGAAACACGTGAACAACACTCCTACAGTCACAGAAACACTTGAACAACACTCCTACAGTCACAAAAACACTTGAACAACACTCCTACAGTCACAGAAACACTTGAACAACACTCCTACAGTCACAGAAACACTTGAACAACACTCCTACAGTCACAGAAACACTTGAACAATACTCCTACAGTCACAGAAACACTTGAACCACACTCCTACAGTCACAGAAACACTTGAACAACACTCCTACAGTCACAGAAACACTTGAACAAACACTCCTACAGTCACAGAAACACTTGAACAACACTCCTACAGTCACAGAAACACTTGAACAACACTCCTACAGTCACAGAAACACTTGAACAAACACTCCTACAGTCACAGAAACACGTGAACAACACTCCTACAGTCACAGAAACACTTGAACAACACTCCTACAGTCACAGAAACACTTGAACAACATTCCTACAGTCACAGAAACACTTGAACAATACTCCTACAGTCACAGAAACACTTGAACCACACTCCTACAGTCACAGAAACACTTGAACAACACTCCTACAGTCACAGAAACACTTGAACAAACACTCCTACAGTCACAGAAACACTTGAACAACACTCCTACAGTCACAGAAACACTTGAACAACACTCCTACAGTCACAGAAACACTTGAACAAAAACTCCTACAGTCACAGAAACACGTGAACAACACTCCTACAGTCACAGAAAAACTTGAACAACACTCCTACAGTCACAGAAACACTTGAACAACACTCCTACAGTCACAGAAACACTTGAACAAACACTCCTACAGTCACAGAAACACGTGAACAACACTCCTACAGTCACAGAAACACTTGAACAACACTCCTACAGTCACAGAAACACTTGAACAACACTCCTACAGTCACAGAAACACTTGAACAACACTCCTACAGTCACAGAAACACTTGAACAATACTCCTACAGTCACAGAAACACTTGAACCACACTCCTACAGTCACAGAAACACTTGAACAACACTCCTACAGTCACAGAAACACTTGAACAACACTCCTACAGTCACAGAAACACTTGAACAAACACTCCTACAGTCACAGAAACACTTGAACAAACACTCCTACAGTCACAGAAACACTTGAACAACACTCCTACAGTCACAGAAACACTTGAACAAACACTCCTACAGTCACAGAAACACTTGAACAAACACTCCTACAGTCACAGAAACACTTGAACAACACTCCTACAGTCACAGAAACATTTGAACAACCCTCCTACAGTCACAGAAACACTTGAACAAACACTCCTACAGTCACAGAAACACTTGAACAACACTCCTACAGTCACAGAAACACTTGAACAACACTCCTACAGTCACAGAAACACTTGAACAACACTCCTACAGTCACAGAAACACTTGAACAACACTCCTACAGTCACAGAAACACTTGAACAAACACTCCTACAGTCACAGAAACACTTGAACAACACTCCTACAGTCACAGAAACACTTGAACAACACTCCTACAGTCACAGAAACACTTGAACAACACTCCTACAGTCACAGAAACACTTGAACAACACTCCTACAGTCACAGAAACACTTGAACAAACACTCCTACAGTCACATAAACACTTGAACAAACACTCCTACAGTCACAGAAACACTTGAACAAACACTCCAACAGTCACAGAAACACTTGAACAAACACTCCTACAGTCACAGAAACACTTGAACAACACTCCTACAGTCACAGAAACACTTGAACAAACACTCCTACAGTCACAGAAACACTTGAACAACACTCCTACAGTCACAGAAACACTTGAACAACACTCCTACAGTCACAGAAACACTTGAACAACCACTCCTACAGTCACAGAAACACTTGAACAACACTCCTACAGTCACAGAAACACTTGAACAACACTCCTACAGTCACAGAAACACTTGAACAACACTTCTACAGTCACAGAAACACTTGAACAAACACTCCTACAGTCACAGAAACACTTGAACAACACTCCTACAGTCACAGAAACACTTGAACAAACACTCCTACAGTCACAGAAACACTTGAACAACACTCCTTCAGTCACAGAAACACTTGAACAACACTCCTACAGTCACAGAAACACTTGAACAAACACTCCAACAGTCACAGAAACACTTGAACAACACTCCTACAGTCACAGAAACACTTGAACATCACTCCTACAGTCACAGAAACACTTGAACAACACTCCTACAGTCACAGAAACACTTGAACAACACTCCTACAGTCACAGAAACACTTGAACAACACTCCTACAGTCACAGAAACACTTGAACAATACTCCTACAGTCACAGAAACACTTGAACAACACTCCTACAGTCACAGAAACACTTGAACAACACTCCTACAGTCACAGAAACACTTGAACAACACTCCTACAGTCACAGAAACACTTGAACAACACTCTTACAGTCACAGAAACACTTGAACAAACACTCCTACGGTCACAGAAACACTTGAACAACACTCCTACAGTCACAGAAACACTTGAACAACACTCCTACAGTCACAGAAACACTTGAACAAACACTCCTACAGTCACAGAAACACGTGAACAACACTCCTACAGTCACAGAAACACTTGAACAACACTCCTACAGTCACAGAAACACTTGAACAACACTCCTACAGTCACAGAAACACTTGAACAACACTCCTACAGTCACAGAAACACTTGAACAACACTCCTACAGTCACAAAAACACTTGAACAACACTCCTACAGTCACAGAAACACTTGAACAACACTCCTACAGTCACAGAAACACTTGAACAACACTCCTACAGTCACAGAAACACTTGAACAATACTCCTACAGTCACAGAAACACTTGAACCACACTCCTACAGTCACAGAAACACTTGAACAACACTCCTACAGTCACAGAAACACTTGAACAAACACTCCTACAGTCACAGAAACACTTGAACAACACTCCTACAGTCACAGAAACACTTGAACAACACTCCTACAGTCACAGAAACACTTGAACAAAAACTCCTACAGTCACAGAAACACGTGAACAACACTCCTACAGTCACAGAAAAACTTGAACAACACTCCTACAGTCACAGAAACACTTGAACAACACTCCTACTGTCACAGAAACACTTGAACAAACACTCCTACAGTCACAGAAACACGTGAACAACACTCCTACAGTCACAGAAACACTTGAACAACACTCCTACAGTCACAGAAACACTTGAACAACACTCCTACAGTCACAGAAACACTTGAACAACACTCCTACAGTCACAGAAACACTTGAACAATACTCCTACAGTCACAGAAACACTTGAACCACACTCCTACAGTCACAGAAACACTTGAACAACACTCCTACAGTCACAGAAACACTTGAACAACACTCCTACAGTCACAGAAACACTTGAACAAACACTCCTACAGTCACAGAAACACTTGAACAAACACTCCTACAGTCACAGAAACACTTGAACAACACTCCTACAGTCACAGAAACACTTGAACAAACACTCCTACAGTCACAGAAACACTTGAACAAACACTCCTACAGTCACAGAAACACTTGAACAACACTCCTACAGTCACAGAAACATTTGAACAACCCTCCTACAGTCACAGAAACACTTGAACAAACACTCCTACAGTCACAGAAACACTTGAACAACACTCCTACAGTCACAGAAACACTTGAACAACACTCCTACAGTCACAGAAACACTTGAACAACACTCCTACAGTCACAGAAACACTTGAACAACACTCCTACAGTCACAGAAACACTTGAACAAACACTCCTACAGTCACAGAAACACTTGAACAACACTCCTACAGTCACAGAAACACTTGAACAACACTCCTACAGTCACAGAAACACTTGAACAACACTCCTACAGTCACAGAAACACTTGAACAACACTCCTACAGTCACAGAAACACTTGAACAAACACTCCTACAGTCACATATACACTTGAACAAACACTCCTACAGTCACAGAAACACTTGAACAAACACTCCTACAGTCACAGAAACACTTGAACAAACACTCCTACAGTCACAGAAACACTTGAACAACACTCCTACAGTCACAGAAACACTTGAACAAACACTCCTACAGTCACAGAAACACTTGAACAACACTCCTACAGTCACAGAAACACTTGAACAACCACTCCTACAGTCACAGAAACACTTGAACAACACTCCTACAGTCACAGAAACACTTGAACAACACTCCTACAGTCACAGAAACACTTGAACAACACTTCTACAGTCACAGAAACACTTGAACAAACACTCCTACAGTCACAGAAACACTTGAACAACACTCCTACAGTCACAGAAACACTTGAACAAACACTCCTACAGTCACAGAAACACTTGAACAACACTCCTTCAGTCACAGAAACACTTGAACAACACTCCTACAGTCACAGAAACACTTGAACAAACACTCCTACAGTCACAGAAACACTTGAACAACACTCCTACAGTCACAGAAACACTTGAACATCACTCCTACAGTCACAGAAACACTTGAACAACACTCCTACAGTCACAGAAACACTTGAACAACACTCCTACAGTCACAGAAACACTTGAACAACACTCCTACAGTCACAGAAACACTTGAACAATACTCCTACAGTCACAGAAACACTTGAACAACACTCCTACAGTCACAGAAACACTTGAACAACACTCCTACAGTCACAGAAACACTTGAACAACACTCCTACAGTCACAGAAACACTTGAACAACACTCTTACAGTCACAGAAACACTTGAACAAACACTCCTACGGTCACAGAAACACTTGAACAACACTCCTACAGTCACAGAAACACTTGAACAACACTCCTACAGTCACAGAAACACTTGAACAACACTCCTACAGTCACAGAAACACTTGAACAACATTTTTTTGTGAATAGATTATTTTGATGAACATTGGTCTTGGTGTTGTCTCGTTGTTGTCTCGGTGTTATGTTGGTGTTGTCTCTGTGTTGTCTCTGTGTTTTCTCGGTGTTGTCTCGGTGTTGTCTCGGTGTTGTCTCAGTGTTATGTTGGTGTTGTGTTGTCTGAGTGTTGTATCGGTATTGTCTTGGTGTTGTCTTGGTGTTGTCTTGGTGTTGTCTCTGTGTTGTCTCTGTGTTGTCTTGGTGTTGTCTTGGTGTTGTCTTGGTGTTGTCTTGGTGTGGTGTTGTCTACGTGTGGTGTTGTCTTGGTGTTGTCTACGTGTTGTCTCGTTGTTGTCTCTGTGTTATGTTGGTGTTGGGTTGTTTGTGTGTTGTCTCGTTGTTGTCTTGGTGTTGTCTTGGTGTTGTCTCTGTGTTGTGTTGGTGTTGACTTGGTGTTGGCATCCGTGTTGTCTCGGTGTTGTCTCTGTGTTGACTCTGTCTCTCTCTCTTGGTGTCTTGGTGTTATGTTGGTGTTGTCTTGGTGTTGTCTTGGTGTTTTCTTGGTGCTGTCTCGATGTTGTCTCGTTGTTGTCTCAGCGTTATGTTGGTGTTGTGTTGTCTCAGTGTTGTCTTGGTGTTGTCTCTGTGTTGTGTTGGTGTTGTCTTGGTGTTGTCTCGGTTTTGTCTCTGTGTTGACTCTGTGTTGGCATCCGTGTTGTCTTGGTGTTGTCTCTGTGTTATCTCGTTGTTGTCTCGTTGTCGTCTCAGTGTTATGTTGGTGTTGTGTTGTCTCAGTGTTGTCTCGTGTTGTCTCTGTGTTGTGATGGTGTTGTCTCGTTGTTGTCTCGGTGTTATCTCGGTGTGGTGTTGTCTTGATGTTGTCTTGGTGTTGACTTGGTGTTGGCATCCGTGTTGTCTCTGTGTTGTCTCAGTGTTGTCTCGGTGTTATGTTGATGTTGTGTTGTCTGTGTGTTGTCTCAGTGTTGTGTTGGTGTTGTCTTGGTGTTGTCTCGGTGTTGGCATCCGTGTTGTCTCGGTGTTGTCTCGGTGTTGTCTCTGTGTGGTGATGTGTTGTCTCAGGGGTGGGATCTGTGTTGTCTGTGTGTTGTCTCAGTGTTGTGTTGGTGTTGTCTTGGTGTTGACTCTGTGTTGGCATCCGTGTTGTCTCGGTTTTGTCTCTGTGTTGACTCTGTGTGGTGTTGTGTTGGTGTTGTGTTGGTGTTGTGTTGTCTCTGTGTTGTCTCAGTGTTGTCTCGGTGTTATGTTGGTGTTGTCTCTATGTTGTTTCTGTGTTGTCTCAGTGTTGTCTCGGTGTTGTCTCTATGTTGTCTCTGTGTTGTCTCAGTGTTGTCTCGGTGTTGTCTCGGTGTTGTCTCTGTGTTGTCTTGGTGTTGTCTCGATGTTGTCTCGTTGTTGTCTCGGTGTTGTCTCAGTGTTGTCTCGGTGTTATGTTGGTGTTGTCTCTATGTTGTCTCAGTGTTGTCTCGGTGTTGTCTCTATGTTGTCTCTGTGTTGTCTCAGTGTTGTCTCGGTGTTGTCTCTGTGTTGTCTCGGTGTTGTCTCTGTGTTGTCTTGGTGTTGTCTCGATGTTGTCTCGGTGTTGTCTCAGTGTTGTCTCGGTGTTGTCTCGGTGTTGTCTCTGTGTTGTCTCTGTGTTGTCTTGGTGTTGTCTCGATGTTGTCTCGATGTTGTCTCGATGTTGTCTCGGTGTTGTCTCAGTGTTGTCTCGGTGTTATGTTGGTGTTGTCTCTATGTTGTTTCTGTGTTGTCTCAGTGTTGTCTCGGTGTTGTCTCTATGTTGTCTCAGTGTTGTCTCTGTGTTGTCTCGGTGTTGTCTCTGTGTTGTCTTGGTGTTGTCTCGATGTTGTCTCGATGTTGTCTCGGTGTTGTCTCAGTGTTGTCTCAGTGTTGACTGACCGTGAACAGAGTGTAGGGATCTCCCATCTGCATCATCATGTCTTCCTGCAGATTCTTCTGAAGAGCATCCAGTTCTCCCATCTCCTGCAGAACCTGAACACACCACAGTTAAACCTGAACACACCAGTTAAACCTGAACACACAACAGTTAAACCTGAACGCACCAGTTAAACCTGAACACACCACAGTTAAACCTGAACGCACCAGTTAAACCTGAACACACCAGTTAAACCTGAACACACCACAGTTAAACCTGAACGCACCAGTTTAACCTGAACACACCAGTTAGACCTGAACACACCACAGTTAAACCTGAAAGCACCAGTTAAACCTGAACGCACCAGTTAAACCTGAACACACACGTTAAACCTGAACGCACCACAGTTAAACCTGAACGCACCAGTTAAACCTGAACACACCAGTTAAACCTGAACACACCACAGTTAAACCTGAAAGCACCAGTTAAACCTGAACACACCAGTTAAACATGAACGCACCAGTTAAACCTGAACACACCAGTTAAACCAAAATAAACCAGTTAAACCTTAACGCACCAGATAAACTTGAACGCACCAGTTAAACCTGAACGCACCAGTTAAACCTGAACACACCACAGTTAAACCTGAACAAACCAGTTAAACCTGAACACACCAGTTAAACATGAACGCACCAGTTAAACCTGAACACACCAGTTAAACCTGAACACACCACAGTTAAACCTGAACGCACCAGTTAAACTTGAACACACCAGTTAAACTGAACGCACCAGTTAAACCTGAACGCACCAGTTAAACCTGAACACACCACAGTTAAACACAGTTAAACCTGAACGCACCAGTTAAACCTGAACACACAAGTAAAACCTGAACGCACCAGTTAAACCTGAACGCACCGTTAAACCTGAACACACCACAATTAAACCTGAACACACCAGTTAAACCTGAACACACCGTTAAACCTGAACACACCACAGTTAAACCTGAACGCAGCAGTTAAACCTAAACGCACCAGTTAAACCTGAACACACACGTTAAACCTGAACACACCACAATTAAACCTGAACGCACCAGTTAAACCTGAACGCACCAGTTAAACCTGAACACACCAGTTAAACCTGAACACACCACAGTTAAACCTGAACGCACCAGTTAAACCTGAACACACCAGTTTAACCTGAACACACCAGTTAAACCTGAACACACCACAGTTAAACCTGAACGCACCAGTTAAACCTGAACACACCAGTTAAACCTGAACAAACCAGTTACACCTGAACACACCAGTTAAACCTGAACACACCACAGTTGAACCTGAAGCACCAGTTAAACCTGAACACACCACAGTTAAACCTGAACACACCAGTTAAACCTGAACACACCACAGTTAAACCTGAACACACCAGTTAAACCTGAACACACCACAGTTAAACCTGAACGCACCAGTTAAACCTAAACGCACCAGTTAAACCTGAACGCACCAGTTAAACCTGAACACACCAGTTAAACCTGAACACACCAGTTAAACCTGAACACACCAGTTAAACCTGAACGCACCAGTTAAACTTGAACACAGCACAGTTAAACCTGAACGCACCAGTTAAACCTGAACGCACCGTTAAACCTGAACACACCACAGTTAAACCTGAACGCACCAGTTAAACCTAAACGCACCAGTTAAACCTGAACGCACCAGTTAAACCTAAACGCACCAGTTAAACCTGAACGCACCAGTTAAACCTAAACTTACCAGTTAAACCTGAACGCACCAGTTAAACCTGAACACACCACAGTTAAATCTGAACACACCAGTTAAACCTGAACACACCAGTTAAACCTGAACACACCAGTTAAACCTGAACGCACCAGTTAAACCTAAACTTACCAGTTAAACCTGAACACACCAGTTAAACCTAAACGCACCAGTTAAACCTGAACACACCAGTTAAACCTGAACACACCAGTTAAACCTGAACACACCAGTTAAACCTGAACAAACCACAGTTAAACCTGAACGCACCAGTTAAACATGAACACACCAGTTAAACCTGAACGCACCAGTTAAACCTGAACACACCACAGTTAAATCTGAACGCACCAGTTAAACCTGAACACACCACAGTTAAACCTGAACACACCAGTTAAACCTGAACGCACCAGTTAAACTTAAACGCACCAGTTAAACCTGAACAGACCACAGTTAAACCTGAACACACCAGTTAAACCTGAACGCACCAGTTAAACCTGAACACACCACAGTTAAACACAGTTAAACCTGAACGCACCAGTTAAACCTGAACACACCAGTTAAACCTGAACGCACCAGTTAAACCTGAACGCACCGTTAAACCTGAACACACCACAGTTAAACCTGAACACACCAGTTAAACCTGAACGCACCAGTTAAACCTGAACACACCACAGTTAAACACAGTTAAACCTGAACGCACCAGTTAAACCTGAACACACCAGTTAAACCTGAACGCACCAGTTAAACCTGAACGCACCGTTAAACCTGAACACACCACAATTAAACCTGAACGCACCAGTTAAACCTGAACGCACCGTTAAACCTGAACACACCACAGTTAAATCTGAACACACCAGTTAAACCTGAACACACCACAGTTAAACCTGAACGCACCAGTTAAACCTGAACGCACCAGTTAAACCTAAACTTACCAGTTAAACCTGAACACACCAGTTAAACCTAAACGCACCAGTTAAACCTGAATGCACCAGTTAAACCTGAACACACCAGTTAAACCTGAACAAACCACAGTTAAACCTGAACGCACCAGTTAAACCTGAACGCACCAGTTAAACATGAACACACCAGTTAAACCTGAACGCACCAGTTAAACCTGAACACACCACAGTTAAACCTGAACGCACCAGTTAAACCTGAACACACCACAGTTAAATCTGAACGCAGCAGTTAAACCTGAACACACCACAGTTAAACCTGAACACACCAGTTAAACCTGAACACACCAGGTAAACCTGAACACACCACAGTTAAACCTGAACACACCAGTTAAACCCGAACGCACCAGTTAAACCTGAACACACCACAGTTAAACACAGTTAAACCTGAACGCACCAGTTAAACCTGAACACACCAGTTAAACCTGAACGCACCAGTTAAACCTGAACGCACCGTTAAACCTGAACACACCACAGTTAAACCTGAACACACCAGTTAAACCTGAACACACCAGTTAAACATGAACGCACCGTTAAAACTGAACACACCACAGTTAAATCTGAACGCACCGTTAAACCTGAACACACCACAGTTAAACCTGAACACACCAGTTAAACCTGAACACACCAGTTAAACCTGAACGCACAAGTTAAACCTGAACACACCACAGTTAAACCTGAACACACCAGTTAAACCTAAACTTACCAGTTAAACCTGAACGCACCAGTTAAACCTGAACACACCACAGTTAAACCTGAACACACCACAGTTAAACCTGAACACACCAGTTAAACCTGAACACACCACAGTTAAACCTAAACGCACCAGTTAAACCTAAACGCAACAGTTAAACCTAAACTTACCAGTTAAACTTGAACACACCAGTTAAACCTGAACACACCACAGTTAAACCTGAACGCACCAGTTAAACCTGAACACACCACAGTTAAACCTGAATGCACCAGTTAAACCTGAACACACCAGTTAAACCTGAACGCACCAGTTAAACCTGAACACACCAGTTAAACCTGAACGCACCGTTAAACCTGAACACACCACAGTTAAACCTGAATGCACCAGTTAAACCTTAACAACCAGTTAAACCTTAACGCACCAGTTAAACATGAACACACCAGTTAAACCTGAACGCACCAGTTAAACCTGAACACACCACAGTTAAACCTGAATGCACGAGTTAAACCTGAACACACCAGTTAAACCTGAACGCACCGTTAAACCTGAACACACCACAGTTAAACCTGAATGCACCAGTTAAACCTGAACACACCAGTTAAACCTGAACGCACCGTTAAACCTGAACACACCAGTTAAACCTAAACTTACCAGTTAAACCTGAACGCACCAGTTAAACCTGAACGCACCGTTAAACCTGAACACACCACAGTTAAACCTGAACACACCAGTTAAACCTGAACACACCACAGTTAAACCTAAACGCACCAGTTAAACCTAAACGCAACAGTTAACCCTGAACGCACCAGTTAAAGCTAAACGCACCAGTTAAACCTGAACACAACAGTTAAACCTAAACTTACCAGTTAAACTTGAACGCACCAGTTAAACCTGAACACACCACAGTTAAACCTGAACGCACCAGTTAAACCTTAACAACCAGTTAAACCTTAACGCACCAGTTAAACATGAACACACCAGTTAAACCTGAACGCACCGTTAAACCTGAACACACCACAGTTAAACCTGAACACACCAGTTAAACCTGAACACACCACATTAAACCTGAACGCACCAGTTAAACTTAAACGCACCAGTTAAACCTGAACGCACCAGTTAAACCTGAACACACCAGTTAAACCAGAACGCACCAGTTAAACCTGAACACACCAGTTAAACCTGAACACACCAGTTAAACCTGAACACACCAGTTAGACCTGAACACACCAGTTAAACCTGAACACACCAATTAAACCTGAACACACCAGTTAAACCTGAACGCACCAGTTAAACCTGAACACACCACAGTTAAACCTGAAGGCACCAGTTAAACCTGAACACACCACAGTTAAACCTGAACACACCAGTTAAACCTGAACGCACCAGTTAAACCTGAACACACCACAGTTAAACCTGAACACACCAGTTAAACCTGAACGCACCGTTAAACCTGAACACACCACAGTTAAATCTGAACGCACCAGTTAAACCTGAACACACCAGTTAAACCTGAACACACCAGTTAAACCTAAACGCACCAGTTAAACCTGAATGCACCAGTTAAACCTGAACACACCAGTTAAACCTGAACAAACCACAGTTAAACCTGAACGCACCAGTTAAACATGAACACACCAGTTAAACCTGAACGCACCAGTTAAACCTGAACACACCACAGTTAAACCTGAACGCACCAGTTAAACCTGAACACACCACAGTTAAATCTGAACGCACCAGTTAAACCTGAACACACCACAGTTAAACCTGAACACACCAGTTAAACCTGAACACACCAGTTAAACCTGAACACACCACAGTTAAACCTGAACACACCAGTTAAACCTGAACGCACCAGTTAAACCTGAACACACCACAGTTAAACACAGTTAAACCTGAACGCACCAGTTAAACCTGAACACACCAGTTAAACCTGAACGCACCAGTTAAACCTGAACGCACCGTTAAACCTGAACACACCACAGTTAAACCTGAACACACCAGTTAAACCTGAACGCACCGTTAAACCTGAACACACCACAGTTAAATCTGAACGCACCGTTAAACATGAACACACCACAGTTAAACCTGAACACACCAGTTAAACCTGAACACACCAGTTAAAGCTGAACACACCACAGTTAAATCTGAACACACCACAGTTAAACCTGAACACACCACAGTTAAACCTAAACGCACCAGTTAAACCTGAACGCACCAGTTAAACCTAAACGCACCAGTTAAACCTGAACGCACCAGTTAAACCTGAACACACCAGTTAAACCTGAACACACCAGTTAAACCTGAACGCACAAGTTAAACCTGAACACACCACAGTTAAACCTGAACACACCAGTTAAACCTGAACGCACCGTTAAACCTGAACACACCACAGTTAAACCTGAACACACCAGTTAAACCTGAACACACCACAGTTAAACCTGAACCCACCAGTTAAACCTAAACGCACCAGTTAACCCTGAACGCACCAGTTAAAGCTAAACGCACCAGTTAAACCTGAACACACCAGTTAAACCTGAACACACCAGTTAAACTTGAACGCATCAGTTAAACCTGAAAACACCACAGTTAAACCTGAACGCACCAGTTAAACCTTAACAACCAGTTAAACCTTAACGCACCAGTTAAACATGAACACACCAGTTAAACCTGAACGCACCAGTTAAACCTGAACACACCACAGTTAAACCTGAATGCACCAGTTAAACCTGAACACACCAGTTAAACCTGAACACACCAGTTAAACCTGAACGCACCGTTAAACCTGAACACACCACAGTTAAACCTGAACACACCAGTTAAACCTGAACACACCACAGTTAAACCTGAACGCACCAGTTAAACTTAAACGCACCAGTTAAACCTGAACGCACCAGTTAAACCTAAACGCACCAGTTAAACCTGAACGCACCAGTTAAACCTGAACACACCAGTTAAACCTGAACGCACAAGTTAAACCTGAACACACCACAGTTAAACCTGAACACACCAGTTAAACCTAAACTTACCAGTTAAACCTGAACGCACCAGTTAAACCTGAACGCACCGTTAAACCTGAACACACCACAGTTAAACCTGAACAAACCACAGTTAAACCTAAACGCACCAGTTAAACCTAAACGCACCAGTTAACCCTGAACGCACCAGTTAAAGCTAAACGCACCAGTTAAACCTGAACACAACAGTTAAACCTAAACTTACCAGTTAAACTTGAACACACCAGTTAAACCTGAACGCACCAGTTAAACCTGAACACACCAGTTAAACCTAAACTTACCAGTTAAACTTGAACGCACCAGTTAAACCTGAACACACCACAGTTAAACCTGAACGCACCAGTTAAACCTTAACAACCAGTTAAACCTTAACGCACCAGTTAAACATGAACACACCAGTTAAACCTGAACGCACCAGTTAAACCTGAACACACCACAGTTAAACCTGAATGCACCAGTTAAACCTGAACACACCAGTTAAACCTGAACGCACCAGTTAAACCTGAACACACCAGTTAAACCTAAACTTACCAGTTAAACTTGAACGCACCAGTTAAACCTGAACACACCACAGTTAAACCTGAACGCACCAGTTAAACCTTAACAACCAGTTAAACCTTAACGCACCAGTTAAACATGAACACACCAGTTAAACCTGAACGCACCAGTTAAACCTGAACACACCAGTTAAACCTGAACACACCAGTTAAACCTGAACGCACGTTAAACCTGAACACACCACAGTTAAACCTGAATGCACCAGTTAAACCTGAACACACCAGTTAAACCTGAACGCACCGTTAAACCTGAACACACCACAGTTAAACCTGAACGCACCGTTAAACCTGAACACACCACAGTTAAACCTAAACGCACCAGTTAAACCTGAACGCACCAGTTAAACCTGAACACACCAGTTAAACCAGAACGCACCAGTTAAACCTGAACACACCAGTTAAACCTGAACACACCAGTTAAACCTGAACACACCAGTTAGACCTGAACACACCAGTTAAACCTGAACACACCAGTTAAACCTGAACACACCAGTTAAACCTGAACGCACCAGTTAAACCTGAACACACCACAGTTAAACCTGAAGGCACCAGTTAAACCTGAACACACCACAGTTAAACCTGAACACACCAGTTAAACTTGAACACACCAGTTAAACTTGAACAGACCAGTTACACCTGAACACACCAGTTAAACCTGAACGCACTGTTAAACCTGAACACACCACAGTTAAATCTGAACGCACCAGTTAAACCTGAACACACCGTTAAACCTGAACACACCACAGTTTAATCTGAACGCACCAGTTAAACCTGAACACACCAGTTAAACCTGAACACACCAGTTAAACCTAAACGCACCAGTTAAACCTGAATGCACCAGTTAAACCTGAACACACCAGTTAAACCTGAACAAACCACAGTTAAACCTGAACGCACCAGTTAAACATGAACACACCAGTTAAACCTGAACGCACCAGTTAAACCTGAACACACCACAGTTAAACCTGAACGCACCAGTTAAACCTGAACACACCAGTTAAACCTGAACACACCACAGTTAAACCTGAACGCACCAGTTAAACCTGAACACACCACAGTTAAATCTGAACGCACCAGTTAAACCTGAACACACCACAGTTAAACCTGAACACACCAGTTAAACCTGAACACACCACAGTTAAACCTGAACACACCAGTTAAACCTGAACGCACCAGTTAAACCTGAACACACCACAGTTAAACACAGTTAAACCTGAACGCACCAGTTAAACCTGAACACACCAGTTAAACCTGAACGCACCAGTTAAACCTGAACGCACCGTTAAACCTGAACACACCACAGTTAAACCTGAACACACCAGTTAAACCTGAACGCACCGTTAAAACTGAACACACCACAGTTAAATCTGAACGCACCGTTAAACATGAACACACCACAGTTAAACCTGAACACACCAGTTAAACCTGAACGCACCGTTAAACCTGAACACACCACAGTTAAATCTGAACACACCAGTTAAACCTGAACACACCAGTTAAACCTAAACGCACCAGTTAAACCTGAACGCACCAGTTAAACCTAAACGCACCAGTTAAACCTGAACGCACCAGTTAAACTTAAACGCACCAGTTAAACCTGAACAGACCACAGTTAAACCTGAACACACCAGTTAAACCTGAACGCACCAGTTAAACTTAAACGCACCAGTTAAACCTGAACAGACCACAGTTAAACCTGAACACACCAGTTAAACCTGAACGCACCAGTTAAACTTAAACGCACCAGTTAAACCTGAACGCACCAGTTAAACCTGAACACACCAGTTAAACCAGAACGCACCAGTTAAACCTGAACACACCAGTTAAACCTGAACACACCAGTTAAACACAGTAGAACCTTTATTTGCAGTTTTTAGACATTTTTTTGTTATAAATGAAATCGTCAATATTAAATGTTTATATAATTAAGGACATTATAAATTCACCTGGAGTTTGGTGATGTCATTGTGGGCAGAGTCTTTCATCGTTGCCATGTCGACCACCAGGATGGCGACCAGTGAGTGCGGCTCTGACACAGACGCGGTGAGAGTGGCGCCCTCGTGTGGCTTCAGCGTGTGGTTGCTCCACCTCAGGGACACCTGTGACACATCAGCCAATCAGAAGAGATCAGGAAGAGTCCCTGGATCAGACCAATCACAGTGCAGCGCTGTGGTCTCAGGTCACGGTTTGTAGAAATACAGAGGATTTAGAAAGAAAATCTGAGGAAAAGTCTTTTCTGATCACTCCCAATCGGTGGTACACGGGCACTTTAAAAGAAACCTTGGGGTCATCTGTGTAATATAGATCAAATCAGAAGAATCCGGCCTAGAAGCAAAGCTAAAAAACGTCTAGATTCTCCTGTAACTCCTGCTCACAGCAGGTCCTAAAGGCAAGGCAAGGCAAGTTTATTTGTAGAGCACATTTCATACACAAGGCAATTCAAAGTGCTTCACAGCAGGAAAAATGCATTCAAATCACAAAGAAATGACAGAAACAGAAATACAATAAAATTAACTAAATTAAAAATGATCAATCCAACTGATTGTCTAAACTAATAAAATCACAAACAAAAGAGAAGAGTGCAAAGAAAAAATCCTTTCAGTCATATGCGCAGCTAAACAAAACTGTTTTTAGCTTAGATTTGAACATTGTCAGAGTAGAAGCCTGTCTCACATCTTCAGGAAGAATGTTCCAGATTTTAGCTGCATAAAACTGAAACGCAGATTCCCCATGTTTAGTCCTGACTCTGGCACCAGCAGGAGGCCGGTCCCTGAGGTCCTCAGAGTCCGAGATGGTTCATATGGCACTAACATATCCAAGATGTACTTTGGTGCTAGGCCATGGAGAGACTTGTACACAAGCAGAGCTGCTTTAAAGTCTATTCTCTGAGCCACAGGGGGCAGTGCAGAGACCTGAGAACAGGACTAATGTGATGGTACTTCCTGGTTCTAGTCAGGACCCGAGCAGCAGCGTTCTGGATGTACTGCAGCTGTTTTACAGCTCGTTTGGAGAGACCAGTGAGCAGGCCGTTACAGTAGTCTAATCTACTGGAGACAAACGCATGGATAAGTCTCTAAATCTGGTTTTGACACTATATTTTTGATTTTGGCAATGTTTTTTAGATGGTAAAAAGCTGCTGATGTTATTGATTTGACGTGGCTATTAAAGTTCAAGTCTGAGTCCATTATTACCCCCAGATTTCTAATTTGGGTTGTAGGTTTTAGAGCGAGACTCTGGAGGTGACCGCTAACACTTTCTCTTTGTTTCTGTGGGCCAAAAACGATTATTTCAGTCTTGTCCGAGTTCAGCTGGAGAAAGTTGTTTTGCATCCACAAACTGATCTGTTGGATGCAGTGACAGAGTGAATCTACTGGTCCATAGTCACCTGCCGACAGTGAAACATAGATCTGAGTGTCGTTTGCATAATTGTGATAGGACACATTTTCACTGCGTATCAACTGACCCAACGGCAGCATGTAGAGGTTGAACAGAAGGGGACCCAGGACTGACCCTTGGGGCACTCCACAGGTCAGGGTCATGTGGTCTGAGACACAGCTACCAATTTCAACAAAGTACTTCCTGTCTTCCAGATAGGACCTTAACCAGTTTAGGGCGGGGCCAGTGATGCCCACCCAGTCCTCTAGTCTCTGTAAGAGGATCCCATGATCGACAGTGTCAAAAGCAGCACTCAGATCTAACAGAATTAAGACTGAGGCTTTGCCCGTGTCAGTGTTCAGGCGGATGTCATTTGTCACCTTGACAAGAGCAGTCTCAGTGCTGTGATGAGGTCTAAAACCTGACTGAAAAACATCAAATGAGTTGTTTATTAAGAGGAAATCTGTGAGCTGTTGGTAAACAACCTTTTCAAGGACTTTGCCCAAAAATGGCAGATTAGAGATGGGCCGGTAATGACTCAGTACTGCGGCATCAAGACTGCTCTTCTTTAGGAGAGGCTTTATGACCGCAGTTTTCAAAGACATTGGGAATGTTCCAGATTGAAGCGACATGTTAACTATGTGAGTGAGTGGTGCTAACAAACTGTTCAGCACAGACTTTAGAAATCTGGTGGGTAACACATCAAGGCAGCATGTAGATGAACTCAGACTGGTGATGATCTCATGGACAGTTTTGTCAGTTACTGGTGCAAAGTGAGTTAGCTCTAAGTGTCTTGGTGGTTTTAGGGTAATTTTTTGCATTGTGGGATTTATAGCATTTTTAATGCCCTGAACTTTGTCATTAAAGAATAATGCAAACTCATTACACTTGGATGTGGAAATGAGTTCTAACGGCAGCTGAGCTGGAGGGTTTGTTAATCTGTTTACTGTGGCAAACAGGACACGCGAGTTGTTACTGCAGCTTCCAATTCTTTCAGAAAAAAGATCCATAAAAAGCTTTAACTGGTTCAAAATGCAGCAGCAAGATTACTAACAGGAACTAAAAGAAGAGAGCACATTACGCCGGTGCTGGAGTCTCTTCACTGGCTCCTGTCCAGTTTAGAATCACATATAAACTCCTCCTCCTGATTTACAAAGCCATAAATGACATGGCCCCTCCCACCTCAAAGATGCTCTAGAACCACCTCATCCAATCAGAGCTCTTCACTCTCAATGCTGGACTTCTGGTGGTGCCAAGAGTCTCTAAAGCACAGTAGGAGGTAGAGCCTTCTGGTGGTGCCAAGAGTCTCTAAAAGCACAATAGGAGGTAGAGCCTTCTGGTGGTGCCAAGAGTCTCTAAAAGCACAGTAGGAGGTAGAGCCTTCTGGTGGTCCCAAGAGTCTCTAAAAGCACAGTAGGAGGTAGAGCCTTCTGGTGGTGCCAAGAGTCTCTAAAGCACAGTAGGAGGTAGAGCCTTCTGGTGGTGCCAAGAGTCTCTAAAAGCACAGTAGGAGGTAGAGCCTTCTGGTGGTGCCAAGAGTCTCTAAAAGCACAGTAGGAGGTAGAGCCTTCTGGTGGTCCCAAGAGTCTCTAAAAGCACAGTAGGAGGTAGAGCCTTCTGGTGGTGCCAAGAGTCTCTAAAAGCACAGTAGGAGGTAGAGCCTTCTGGTGGTGCCAAGAGTCTCTAAAAGCACAGTAGGAGGTAGAGCCTTCTGGTGGTGCCAAGAGTCTCTAAAGCACAGTAGGAGGTAGAGCCTTCTGGTGGTGCCAAGAGTCTCTAAAAGCACAGTAGGAGGAGTCCTGTCCATGTTAAAGAGGCGACACGGTCTCTTCATTTAAGTCCAGGCTTAAACGTTCCTCTTTGAAATGACTTATGGTCAGACCAGTGAGGAACAGAAATATAAAGCTACAGTTTCAGCTCCACTGCCCTAGCAGCAACTCTGGGGGAAGAATGAGCTGTGTCCTCTGATAAACACCAGTTCATGTTTGAGTTCTGGAGTCTCTGCTCGTTACTGGCCCCTCCCTCGTCACTTTCTGAGACCATCTTGATCATTTACTTGACTTTGAGACAGTTTTTGTTTGATGTAAATTTGTCCAATAATGAAGAGTTCTGGACCAGGTGTGACTCACATGGTTCCTCAGGTGCGGCCGGACGTCCAGCTGGAGTCGGTCCAGAACCACCTCTCCATCCGGAAGAACCACGAAGACCAGGACCAGGACTATGGGAGTCCAGTCTGAGTCCAAGTCCAAGACCAGGTCACCAGAGGCAGACCCGCCCAAGACAATATGGCCCCGGGACTTGACCTGGACCAGAGGAGGAACTGGACTAAACCAGGACTAAACCAGGTCTAAACCAGGTCTAAACCAGGACTAAACCAGGTCTAAACCAGGACTAAACCAGGACAAAACCAGTTTTCTTGTCTTACCAGATAGTTGTATTTGTGGAGTTTGAAACTGCTCCAGATTTTCAGAGTCACAGAAGAACCAGCCTAAAGCAAACAGAGAGTGTCAGGTGCCCTCCCTGTGTCAGGTGCCCTCCTTGTGTCAGGTGCCCTCCCTGTGTCAGGTGCCCTCCCTGTGTGTCAGGTGCCCTCCTTGTGTCAGGTGCCCTCCTTGTGTCAGGTGCCCTCCCTGTGTCAGGTGCCCTCCCTGTGTCAGGTGCCCTCCTTGTGTCAGGTGCCCTCCCTGTGTCAGGTGCCCTCCCTGTGTCAGGTGCCCTTCCCTGTGTCAGGTGCCCTCCCTGTGTGTCAGGTGCCCTCCCTGTGTCAGGTGCCCTCCCTGTGTGTCAGGTGCCCTCCCTGTGTGTCAGGTGCCCTCCCTGTGTGTCAGGTGCCCTCCCTGTGTCAGGTGCCCTCCTTGTGTCAGGTGCCCTCCCTGTGTCAGGTGCCCTCCTTGTGTCAGGTGCCCTCCCTGTGTCAGGTGCCCTCCTTGTGTCAGGTGCCCTCCCTGTGTCAGGTGCCCTCCTTGTGTCAGGTGCCCTCCCGGTGTCAGGTGCTCTCCCGGTGTCAGGTGCCCTCCCGGTGTCAGGTGCCCTCCCGGTGTCAGGTGCCCTCCCGGTGTCAGGTGCCCTCCCGGTGTCAGGTGCCCTCCCGGTGTCAGGTGCCCTCCCGGTGTTACCTGGGCAGGTGAGTGTGGAGGTTGGATCTGGAGGTAGGAACCGGACGGAGATGAGTGAGAACTGTGAACCACCAGAGTCTCAGAACTGTCCTGGAACGAAGCCTGAGGAGAACCAGACCAAGAGGAGCTTTAGACCTGGTCCAGTCCTGGTCCAGTCCTGGTCCAGTCCTGGTCCAGTCCTGGTCCAGTCCTGGTCCAGTCCTGGTCCAGTCCTGGTCCAGTCCTGGTCCAGTCCATGTTTTACTCACATCTATAATCAGAGTCTGAGTGTTGTTTCTGAGTTTTATGGACAAAGGGATGATTCCGTCTTTTGGAACAGTCCACTCCTCCTGGTCCTGGTCCTGGTCCTGGTCCTGGTCCTGGTCCTGGTCCTGGTCCTGGTCCTGGTCCTGGTCCTGGGCGTGGTCCTGGTCCTGGTCCTGGGCGGTCCAGTAGTCCGCTTGGGCCCAGGACCAGGGCGTGGTTCTCTGCTGCAGGACCGAGACGTGAACTTTGGGCAGGTCAGACTCATGAGGAGGAGGAGCTCCATCGAACCTCTGGAGCTTCAGCTGAGGGACAACACAGACCAGACTGAACCAGACTGAACCAGACTGAACCAGACTGAACCAGACTGAACCAGACCGAACCAGACCGAACCAGACTGAACCAGACTGAACCAGACCGAACCAGACTGAACCAGACTGAACCAGACCGAACCAGACTGAACCAGACTAAACCAGACTAAACCAGACTGAACCAGACTGAACCAGACTAAACCAGACTAAACCAGACTGAACCAGACCGAACCAGACCGAACCAGACTGAACCAGACTGAACCAGACCGAACCAGACTGAACCAGACTGAACCAGACCGAACCAGACTGAACCAGACTGAACCAGACTGAACCAGACTAAACCAGACTAAACCAGACTGAACCAGACCGAACCAGACTGAACCAGACTGAACCAGACTAAACCAGACTAAACCAGACTAAACCAGACTGAACCAGACTGAACCAGACTAAAAAGACTAGACCAGACTAAACCAGACCGAACCAGACTGAACCAGACTGATCCAGACTAAACCAGACTGAACCAGACTGAACCAGACTGAACCAGACCGAACCAGACCGAACCAGACTGAACCAGACTGAACCAGACTAAACCAGACTGAACCAGACTGAACCAGACTGAACCAGACCGAACCAGACTGAACCAGACTGAACCAGACTAAACCAGACTAAACCAGACTGAACCAGACTGAACCAGACTAAAAAGACTAGACCAGACTGAACCAGACTGAACCAGACTAAACCAGACTAAACCAGACTAAACCAGACCAAACCCAGAGTCGGACTAAACCCAGACTAAACCCAGACCGGGATTAAACCCAGACTAAACCCAGACCCGGACTAAACCAGACTAAACCCAGACCCAGACTAAACCCAGACTAAACCCAGACTAAACCCAGACCGGGACTAAACCCAGACTAAACCCAGACCCGGACTTAACCAGACTAAACCCAGACCCGGACTAAACCAGACTAAACCCAGACCCAGACTAAACCCAGACTAAACCCAGACTAAACCCAGACCGGTACTAAACCAGACTAAACCCAGACCCGGACTAAACCAAACTAAACCCAGTCCCAGACTAAACCCAGACTAAACCCAGACCGGGACTAAACCCAGACTAAACCTAGACCGGGACTAAACCCAGACTAAACCTAGACCGGGGCTAAACTTGGAGAAAACCCAGACCCAGACTAAACCCAGACTAAACCCAGACTATTCCCAGACTAAACCCAGACTAAACCCAAACCAGGACTAAACCAGACTAAACCCAGTCCCAGACTAAACCCAGATTAAACCGAGACCGGGACTAAACTTTGACAAAACCCAGACCCACACTAAACCCAGACTAAACCCAGACTATACCCAGACTAAACCCAGACCAAACCCGGACTAAACCAGACTAAACCCAGACCCACACTAAACCCAGAATAAACCCAGACCCGGACTAAACCCAGACTAAACCCAGACCCGGACTAAACTAGACTAAACCCAGTCCCAGACTAAACCCAGATTAAACCCAGACTATACCCAGACTAAACCCAGACCAAACCCGGACTAAACCAGACTAAACCCAGACCCACACTAAACCCAGACTAAACCCAGACCCGGACTAAACCCAGACTAAACCCAGACCCGGACTAAACTAGACTAAACCCAGTCCCAGACTAAACCCAGACTAAACCCAGACTAGACCCAGACTAAACCCAGACTAAACCCAAACCAGGACTAAACCAGACTAAACCCAGTCCCAGACTAAACCCAGATTAAACCGAGACCGGGACTAAACTTTGACAAAACCCAGACCCACACTAAACCCAGACTAAACCCAGACTATACCCAGACCCGGACTAAACCCAGACTAAACCCAGACCCGGACTAAACTAGACTAAACCCAGTCCCAGACTAAACCCAGACTAAACCCAGACTAAACCCAGACTAAACCCAGACTAAACCCAGACTATACCCAGACTAAACCCAGACTAAACCCAAACCAGGACTAAACCAGACTAAACCCAGTCCCAGACTAAACCCAGATTAAACCGAGACCGGGACTAAACTTTGACAAAACCCAGACCCAGACTAAACCCAGACTAAACCCAGACTAAACCCAGACCAAACCCGGACTAGACCAGACTAAACCCAGACCCACACTAAACCCAGACTAAACCTAGACCGGGACTAAACCCAGACTAAACCTAGACCGGGACTAAACTTGGAGAAAACCCAGACCCAGACTAAACCCAGACTAAACCCAGACTATTCCCAGACTAAACCCAGACTAAACCCAGACTAAACCCAGACTATACCCAGACTATACCCAGACTAAACCCAAACCAGGACTAAACCAGACTAAACCCAGTCCCAGACTAAACCCAGATTAAACCGAGACCGGGACTAAACTTTGACAAAACCCAGACCCAGACTAAACCCAGACTAAACCCAGACTATACCCAGACTAAACCCAGACTATACCCAGACTAAACCCAGACCAAACCCGGACTAAACCAGACTAAACCCAGACCCACACTAAACCCAGACTAAACCCAGACCCGGACTAAACTAGACTAAACCCAGTCCCAGACTAAACCCAGACTAAACCCAGACTAAACCCAGACTAAACTCAGACTAAACCCAGACCGGGACTAAACTTGGACTAAACCCAGACCAGGACTAAGCCCAGACCGTACCAAGACTTGGAAGGTGGATCCAGGCCGGAGGTGCCGATGTCCAACAAAGGAAAGTTTGTACAAATGTTTTGCTAAATCAACCGTCACCGAAGAATTATACTGAAGACCTGCAACAAACAAGAGACTTTAGACCTGGTTTAGTCCTGGTTTAGACCTGGTTTAGTCCTGGTTTAGTCCTGGTTTAGACCTGGTTTAGTCCTGGTTTAGACCTGGTTTAGTCCTGGTTTAGTCCTGGTTTAGTCCTGGTTTAGTCCTGGTTTAGTCCTGCTTTAGTCCTGGTTTAGCCCTGGTTTAGTCCTGGTTTAGTCCTGGTTTAGTCCTGGTTTAGTCCTGGTTTAGACCTGGTTTAGTCCTGCTTTAGTCCTGGTTTAGCCCTGGTTTAGTCCTGGTTTAGTCCTGGTTTAGTCCTGGTTTGGACCTGGTTTAGTCCTGGTTTAGTCCTGGTTTAGACCTGGTTTAGTCCTGGTTTAGACCTGGTTTAGTCCTGGTTTAGTCCTGGTTTAGCCCTGGTTTAGTCCTGGTTTAGACCTGGTTTAGTCCTGGTTTAGACCTGGTTTAGTCCTGGTTTAGTCCTGGTTTAGTCCTGGTTTAGCCCTGGTTTAGTCCTGGTTTAGCCCTGGTTTAGTCCTGGTTTAGTCCTGGTTTAGTCCTGGTTTAGTCCTGGTTTAGTCCTGGTTTAGACCTGGTTTAGTCCTGGTTTAGTCCTGGTTTAGTCCTGGTTTAGACCTGGTTTAGTCCTGGTTCAGAACTGGTTTAGTCCTGGTTTAGTCCTGCTTTAGACTTGGTTTAGTCCTGGTTTAGACCTGGTTTAGACCTGGTTTAGACCTGGTTTAGTACTGGTTTAGACCTGGTTTAGTCCTGGTTTAGTCCTGGTTTAGTCCTGCTTTAGTACTGGTTAAGACCTGGTTTAGTCCTGGTTTAGTCCTGGTTTAGTCCTGCTTTAGACCTGGTTTAGACCTGGTTTAGTCCTGGTTTAGTCCTGGTTTAGTCCTGGTTTAGACCTGGTTTGGACCTGGTTTAGACCTGGTTTAGTCCTGGTTTAGTTCTGGTTTAGTCCTTGTTTAGTCCTGGTTTAGTCCTGCTTTAGTCCTGCTTTAGTCATGCTTTAGACCTGCTTTAGTCCTGCTTTAGTCCTGCTTTAGTCCTGGTTAGTCCTGGTTTAGTCCTGGTTTAGTCCTGGTTTAGACCTGGTTTAGACCTGCTTTAGTCCTGGTTTAGTCCTGCTTTAGTCCTGGTTTAGTCCTGCTTTAGTCCTGGTTTAGACCTGGTTTAGTCCTGGTTTAGACCTGGTTTAGTCCTGGTTCAGTCCTGCTTTAGTCCTGGTTTAGTCCTGCTTTAGTCCTGCTTTAGTCCTGCTTTAGACCTGCTTTAGTCCTGCTTTAGTCCTGCTTTAGTCCTGCTTTAGTCCTGCTTTAGTCCTGGTTTAGTCCTGCTTTAGTCCTGCTTTAGTCCTGCTTTAGTCCTACTTTAGTCCTGGTTTAGTCCTGCTTTAGTCCTGCTTTAGTCCTGGTTTAGTCCTGCTTTAGTCCTGGTTTAGTCCTGGTTTAGACCTGGTTTAGTCCGGGTTTGGACCTGGTATAGTCCTGGTTTAGTCCTGGTTTAGCCCTGGTTTAGTCCTGGTTTAGTCCTGGTTTAGTCCTGGTTTAGACCTGGTTTAGTCCTGGTTTAGACCTGGTTTAGCCCTGGTTTAGTCCTGGTTTAGACCTGGTTTAGTCCTGGTTTAGTCCTGGTTTAGCCCTGGTTTTGTCCTGGTTTAGTCCTGGTTTAGTCCTGGTTTAGTCCTGGTTTGGACCTGGTTTAGTCCTGGTTTAGTCCTGGTTTAGACCTGGTTTAGTCCTGGTTTAGTCCTGGTTTAGACCTGGTTTAGTCCTGGTTTAGTCCTGGTTTAGACCTGGTTTAGTCCTGGTTTAGACCTGGTTTAGTCCTGGTTTAGTCCTGCTTTAGTCCTGGTTTAGCCCTGGTTTAGTCCTGGTTTAGCCCTGGTTTAGTCCTGGTTTAGTCCTGGTTTGGACCTGGTTTAGTCCTGGTTTAGTCCTGGTTTAGTCCTGGTTTAGACCTGGTTTAGTCCTGGTTCAGACCTGGTTTAGTCCTGGTTTAGTCCTGCTTTAGTCCTGGTTTAGTCCTGTTTTAGTCCTGGTTTAGTCCTGCTTTAGTCCTGCTTTAGTCCTGCTTTAGTCCTGGTTTAGTCCTGCTTTAGTCCTGGTTTAGTCCTGCTTTAGTCCTGGTTTGGACCTGGTTTAGTCCTGGTTTAGACCTGGTTTAGTCCTGGTTCAGTCCTGCTTTAGTCCTGGTTTAGTCTGGTTTAGTCCTGCTTTAGTCCTGCTTTAGTCCTGGTTTAGTCCTGGTTTAGTCCTGCTTTAGTCCTGCTTTAGTCCTGGTTCAGTCCTGCTTTAGTCCTGGTTTAGTCCTGGTTTAGTCCTGGTTTAGTCCTGCTTTAGACCTGCTTTAGTCCTGCTTTAGTCCTGGTTTAGTCCTGGTTTAGTCCTGCTTTAGTCCTGCTTTAGTCCTGCTTTAGTCCTGGTTCAGTCCTGCTTTAGTCCTGCTTTAGTCCTGCCTTAGTCCTGCTTTAGTCCTGGTTTAGTCCTGGTTTAGTCCTGCTTTAGTCCTGCTTTAGTCCTGCTTTAGTCCTGGTTTAGTCCTGCTTTAGTCCTGGTTTAGTCCTGGTTTAGACCTGGTTTAGTCCTGGTTTAGACCTGGTTTAGTCCTGGTTTAGTCCTGGTTTAGCCCTGGTTTAGTCCTGGTTTAGTCCTGGTTTAGTCCTGGTTTAGACCTGGTTTAGTCCTGGTTTAGTCCTGGTTTGGACCTGGTTTAGTCCTGGTTTAGTCCTGGTTTAGTCCTGGTTTAGACCTGGTTTAGTCCTGGTTCAGACCTGGTTTAGTCCTGGTTTAGTCCTGCTTTAGACCTGGTTTAGTCCTGGTTTAGACCTGGTTTAGTCCTGGTTTAGACCTGGTTTAGACCTGGTTTAGACCTGGTTTAGTCCTGGTTTAGTCCTGCTTTAGACCTGGTTTAGACCTGGTTTAGTCCTGGTTTAGTCCTGGTTTAGTGCTGGTTTAGACCTGGTTTAGACCTGGTTTAGACCTGGTTTAGTCCTGGTTTAGTTCTGGTTTAGTCGTGCTTTAGACCTGGTTAGTCCTGGTTTAGTCCTGCTTTAGTCCTGGTTTAGTCCTGGTTTAGTCCTGGTTTAGTCCTGGTTTAGACCTGGTTTAGACCTGCTTTAGTCCTGGTTTAGTCCTGGTTTAGTCCTGGTTTAGTCCTGTTTTAGTCCTGGTTTAGTCCTGCTTTAGTCCTGCTTTAGTCCTGCTTTAGTCCTGGTTTAGTCCTGCTTTAGTCCTGGTTTAGTCCTGCTTTAGTCCTGGTTTGGACCTGGTTTAGTCCTGGTTTAGACCTGGTTTAGTCCTGGTTCAGTCCTGCTTTAGTCCTGGTTTAGTCTGGTTTAGTCCTGCTTTAGTCCTGCTTTAGTCCTGGTTTAGTCCTGGTTTAGTCCTGCTTTAGTCCTGCTTTAGTCCTGGTTCAGTCCTGCTTTAGTCCTGGTTTAGTCCTGGTTTAGTCCTGGTTTAGTCCTGCTTTAGACCTGCTTTAGTCCTGCTTTAGTCCTGGTTTAGTCCTGGTTTAGTCCTGCTTTAGTCCTGCTTTAGTCCTGCTTTAGTCCTGGTTCAGTCCTGCTTTAGTCCTGCTTTAGTCCTGCCTTAGTCCTGCTTTAGTCCTGGTTTAGTCCTGGTTTAGTCCTGCTTTAGTCCTGCTTTAGTCCTGCTTTAGTCCTGGTTTAGTCCTGCTTTAGTCCTGGTTTAGTCCTGGTTTAGACCTGGTTTAGTCCTGGTTTAGACCTGGTTTAGTCCTGGTTTAGTCCTGGTTTAGCCCTGGTTTAGTCCTGGTTTAGTCCTGGTTTAGTCCTGGTTTAGACCTGGTTTAGTCCTGGTTTAGTCCTGGTTTAGCCCTGGTTTAGTCCTGGTTTAGACCTGGTTTAGTCCTGGTTTAGTCCTGGTTTAGCCCTGGTTTTGTCCTGGTTTAGTCCTGGTTTAGTCCTGGTTTAGTCCTGGTTTGGACCTGGTTTAGTCCTGGTTTAGTCCTGGTTTAGACCTGGTTTAGTCCTGGTTTAGTCCTGGTTTAGACCTGGTTTAGTCCTGGTTTAGACATGGTTTGGACCAGGTTTAGTCCTGGTTTAGTCCTGGTTTAGCCCTGGTTTAGTCCTGGTTTAGTCCTGGTTTAGTCCTGGTTTAGACCTGGTTTAGTCCTGGTTTAGTCCTGGTTTAGACCTGGTTTAATCCTGGTTTAGACATGGTTTGGACCAGGTTCAGTCCTGGTTTAGTCCTGGTTTAGCCCTGGTTTAGTCCTGGTTTAGTCCTGGTTTAGTTCTGTTTAGTCCTGGTTTAGTCCTGGTTTAGACCTGCTTTAGTCCTGGTTCAGACCTGGTTTAGTCCTGGTTTAGTCCTGGTTTAGACCTGGTTTAGTCCTGCTTTAGACTTGGTTTAGTCCTGGTTTAGACCTGGTTTAGACCTGGTTTAGACCTGGTTTAGTCCTGGTTTAGACCTGGTTTAGACCTGGTTTGGACCTGGTTTAGTCCTGGTTTAGTCCTGGTTTAGTCCTGGTTTAGTCCTGCTTTAGTCCTGGTTTAGTCCTGCTTTAGTCCTGGTTTAGTCCTGCTTTAGTCCTGGTTTGGACCTGCTTTAGTCCTGCTTTAGTCCTGCTTTAGTCCTGGTTTAGTCCTGCTTTAGTCCTGGTTTAGTCCTGGTTTAGTCCTGGTTTAGTCCTGCTTTAGTCCTGCTTTAGTCCTGCTTTAGTCCTGGTTTAGTCCTGCTTTAGTCCTGGTTTAGTCCTGCTTTAGTCCTGCTTTAGTCCTGGTTTAGTCCTGCTTTAGTCCTGCTTTAGTCCTGGTTTAGTCCTGGTTTAGTCCTGCTTTAGTCCTGGTTTAGTCCTGCTTTAGTCCTGCTTTAGTCCTGCTTTAGTCCTGCTTTAGTCCTGGTTTAGTCCTGGTTTAGTCCTGCTTTAGTCCTGGTTTAGTCCTGGTTTAGTCCTGGTTTAGTCCTGCTTTAGTCCTGCTTTAGTCCTGGTTTAGTCCTGCTTTAGTCCTGGTTTAGTCCTGCTGTAGTCCTGGTTTAGACCTGCTTTAGTCCTGCTTTAGTCCTGCTTTAGTCCTGGTTTAGTCCTGCTTTAGTCCTGCTTTAGTCCTGGTTTAGTCCTGGTTTAGTCCTGGTTTAGTCCTGCTTTAGTCCTGCTTTAGTCCTGCTTTAGTCCTGCTTTAGTCCTGCTTTAGTCCTGGTTTAGTCCTGCTTTAGTCCTGGTTTAGACCTGCTTTAGTCCTGCTTTAGTCCTGCTTTAGTCCTGCTTTAGTCCTGGTTTAGTCCTGCTTTAGTCCTACTTTAGTCCTGCTTTAGTCCTACTTTAGTCCTGCTTTAGTCCTGCTTTAGTCCTGCTTTAGTCCTGCTTTAGTGCTGCTTTAGTCCTGCTTTAGTCCTGCTTTAGTCCTGCTTTAGTCCTGGTTTAGTCCTGCTTTAGTCCTGCTTTAGTCCTGGTTTAGTCCTGCTTTAGTCCTGGTTTAGTCCTGCTTTAGTCCTGCTTTAGTCCTGCTTTAGTCCTGGTTTAGTCCTGCTTTAGTCCTGCTTTAGTCCTGCTTTAGTCCTGCTTTAGTCCTGCTTTAGTCCTGCTTTAGTCCTGGTTTAGTCCTGCCTTAGTCCTGGTTTAGTCCTGCTTTAGTCCTACTTTAGTCCTGCTTTAGTCCTGCTTTAGTCCTGGTTTAGTCCTGCTTTAGTCCTGGTTTAGTCCTGCTTTAGTCCTGCTTTAGTCCTGGTTTAGTCCTGCTTTAGTGCTGCTTTAGTCCTGCTTTAGTCCTGCTTTAGTCCTGCTTTAGTCCTGCTTTAGTCCTGGTTTAGTCCTGCTTTAGTCCTGGTTTAGTCCTGCTTTAGTCCTGCTTTAGTCCTGCTTTAGTCCTGCTTTAGTCCTGGTTTAGTCCTGCTTTAGTCCTGGTTTAGTCCTGCTTTAGTCCTGCTTTAGTCCTGCTTTAGTCCTGCTTTAGTCCTGGTTTAGTCCTGGTTTAGTCCTGCTTTAGTCCTGCTTTAGTCCTGCTTTAGTCCTGCTTTAGTCCTGGTTTAGACCTGGTTTAGTCCTGGTTTAGTCCTGGTTTAGTCCTGGTTTAGTCTTGCTTTAGTACTGGTTAAGACCTGGTTTAGTCCTTGTTTAGTCCTGGTTTAGTCCTGCTTTAGACCTGGTTTAGACCTGGTTTAGTCCTGGTTTAGTCCTGGTTTAGTCCTGGTTTAGACCTGGTTTAGACCTGGTTTAGACCTGGTTTAGTCCTGGTTTAGTTCTGGTTTAGTCGTGCTTTAGTCCTGGTTTAGTCCTGGTTTAGTCCTGGTTTAGTCGTGCTTTAGACCTGGTTAGTCCTGCTTTAGTCCTGCTTTAGCCCTGGTTTAGTCCTGGTTTAGACCTGGTTTAGTCCTGGTTTAGACCTGGTTTAGTCCTGGTTTAGTCCTGCTTTAGTCCTGGTTTAGCCCTGGTTTAGTCCTGGTTTAGCCCTGGTTTAGTCCTGGTTTAGTCCTGGTTTAGTCCTGGTTTAGTCCTGGTTTGGACCTGGTTTAGTCCTGGTTTAGTCCTGGTTTAGACCTGGTTTAGTCCTGGTTTAGTCCTGGTTTAGTCGTGCTTTAGACCTGGTTAGTCCTGCTTTAGTCCTGCTTTAACCCTGGTTTAGTCCTGGTTTAGACCTGGTTTAGTCCTGGTTTAGACCTGGTTTAGTCCTGGTTTAGTCCTGCTTTAGTCCTGGTTTAGCCCTGGTTTAGTCCTGGTTTAGCCCTGGTTTAGTCCTAGTTTAGTCCTGGTTTAGTCCTGGTTTAGTCCTGGTTTGGACCTGGTTTAGTCCTGGTTTAGTCCTGGTTTAGACCTGGTTTAGTCCTGGTTTAGTCCTGGTTTAGTCCTGGTTTAGTCTTGCTTTAGTACTGGTTAAGACCTGGTTTAGTCCTGGTTTAGTCCTGGTTTAGTCCTGCTTTAGACCTGGTTTAGACCTGGTTTAGTCCTGGTTTAGTCCTGGTTTAGTCCTGGTTTAGTCCTGGTTTAGACCTGGTTTAGACCTGCTTTAGTCCTGGTTTAGTCCTGGTTTAGTCCTGGTTTAGTCCTGTTTTAGTCCTGGTTTAGTCCTGCTTTAGTCCTGCTTTAGTCCTGCTTTAGACCTGCTTTAGTCCTGCTTTAGTCCTGCTTTAGTCCTGGTTTGGACCTGGTTTAGTCCTGCTTTAGACCTGCTTTAGACCTGGTTTAGTCCTGCTTTAGTCCTGGTTTAGTCCTGGTTTAGTCCTGCTTTAGTCCTGCTTTAGTCCTGCTTTAGACCTGCTTTAGTCCTGCTTTAGTCCTGCTTTAGTCCTGCTTTAGTCCTGGTTTAGTCCTGGTTTAGTCCTGCTTTAGTCCTGCTTTAGTCCTGCTTTAGTCCTGCTTTAGTCCTGGTTTAGTCCTGCTTTAGTCCTGCTTTAGTCCTGCTTTAGTCCTACTTTAGTCCTGGTTTAGTCCTGCTTTAGTCCTGCTTTAGTCCTGGTTTAGTCCTGCTTTAGTCCTGGTTTAGTCCTGGTTTAGACCTGGTTTAGTCCTGGTTTAGACCTGGTTTAGTCCTGGTTTAGTCCTGGTTTAGCCCTGGTTTAGTCCTGGTTTAGTCCTGGTTTAGTCCTGGTTTAGACCTGGTTTAGTCCTGGTTTAGTCCTGGTTTAGCCCTGGTTTAGTCCTGGTTTAGACCTGGTTTAGTCCTGGTTTAGTCCTGGTTTAGCCCTGGTTTTGTCCTGGTTTAGTCCTGGTTTAGTCCTGGTTTGGACCTGGTTTAGTCCTGGTTTAGTCGTGGTTTAGACCTGGTTTAGTCCTGGTTTAGTCCTGGTTTAGACCTGGTTTAGTCCTGCTTTAGTCCTGCTTTAGTCCTGGTTTAGACATGGTTTGGACCAGGTTTAGTCCTGGTTTAGTCCTGGTTTAGCCCTGGTTTAGTCCTGGTTTAGTCCTGGTTTAGTCCTGGTTTAGACCTGGTTTAGTCCTGGTTTAGTCCTGGTTTAGACCTGGTTTAGTCCTGGTTTAGACATGGTTTGGACCAGGTTCAGTCCTGGTTTAGCCCTGGTTTAGCCCTGGTTTAGTCCTGGTTTAGTCCTGGTTTAGTCCTGTTTAGTCCTGGTTTAGTCCTGGTTTAGTCCTGGTTTAGTCCTGCTTTAGTCCTGGTTTAGTCCTGCTTTAGTCCTGGTTTAGTCCTGCTTTAGTCCTGGTTTGGACCTGCTTTAGTCCTGCTTTAGTCCTGCTTTAGTCCTGGTTTAGTCCTGCTTTAGTCCTGGTTTAGTCCTGGTTTAGTCCTGGTTTAGTCCTGCTTTAGTCCTGCTTTAGTCCTGCTTTAGTCCTGCTTTAGTCCTGGTTTAGTCCTGCTTTAGTCCTGGTTTAGTCCTGCTTTAGTCCTGCTTTAGTCCTGGTTTAGTCCTGCTTTAGTCCTGCTTTAGTCCTGGTTTAGTCCTGGTTTAGTCCTGCTTTAGTCCTGGTTTAGTCCTGCTTTAGTCCTGCTTTAGTCCTGCTTTAGTCCTGCTTTAGTCCTGGTTTAGTCCTGGTTTAGTCCTGCTTTAGTCCTGGTTTAGTCCTGGTTTAGTCCTGGTTTAGTCCTGCTTTAGTCCTGCTTTAGTCCTGGTTTAGTCCTGCTTTAGTCCTGGTTTAGTCCTGCTGTAGTCCTGGTTTAGACCTGCTTTAGTCCTGCTTTAGTCCTGCTTTAGTCCTGGTTTAGTCCTGCTTTAGTCCTGCTTTAGTCCTGGTTTAGTCCTGGTTTAGTCCTGGTTTAGTCCTGCTTTAGTCCTGCTTTAGTCCTGCTTTAGTCCTGCTTTAGTCCTGCTTTAGTCCTGGTTTAGTCCTGCTTTAGTCCTGGTTTAGACCTGCTTTAGTCCTGCTTTAGTCCTGCTTTAGTCCTGCTTTAGTCCTGGTTTAGTCCTGCTTTAGTCCTACTTTAGTCCTGCTTTAGTCCTACTTTAGTCCTGCTTTAGTCCTGCTTTAGTCCTGCTTTAGTCCTGCTTTAGTGCTGCTTTAGTCCTGCTTTAGTCCTGCTTTAGTCCTGCTTTAGTCCTGGTTTAGTCCTGCTTTAGTCCTGCTTTAGTCCTGGTTTAGTCCTGCTTTAGTCCTGGTTTAGTCCTGCTTTAGTCCTGCTTTAGTCCTGGTTTAGTCCTGCTTTAGTCCTGCTTTAGTCCTGCTTTAGTCCTGCTTTAGTCCTGCTTTAGTCCTGCTTTAGTCCTGGTTTAGTCCTGCCTTAGTCCTGGTTTAGTCCTGCTTTAGTCCTACTTTAGTCCTGCTTTAGTCCTGCTTTAGTCCTGGTTTAGTCCTGCTTTAGTCCTGGTTTAGTCCTGCTTTAGTCCTGCTTTAGTCCTGGTTTAGTCCTGCTTTAGTGCTGCTTTAGTCCTGCTTTAGTCCTGCTTTAGTCCTGCTTTAGTCCTGCTTTAGTCCTGGTTTAGTCCTGCTTTAGTCCTGGTTTAGTCCTGCTTTAGTCCTGCTTTAGTCCTGCTTTAGTCCTGCTTTAGTCCTGCTTTAGTCCTGGTTTAGTCCTGCTTTAGTCCTGGTTTAGTCCTGCTTTAGTCCTGCTTTAGTCCTGCTTTAGTCCTGCTTTAGTCCTGGTTTAGTCCTGGTTTAGTCCTGCTTTAGTCCTGCTTTAGTCCTGCTTTAGTCCTGGTTTAGACCTGGTTTAGTCCTGGTTTAGTCCTGGTTTAGTCCTGGTTTAGTCTTGCTTTAGTACTGGTTAAGACCTGGTTTAGTCCTTGTTTAGTCCTGGTTTAGTCCTGCTTTAGACCTGGTTTAGACCTGGTTTAGTCCTGGTTTAGTCCTGGTTTAGTCCTGGTTTAGACCTGGTTTAGACCTGGTTTAGACCTGGTTTAGTCCTGGTTTAGTTCTGGTTTAGTCGTGCTTTAGTCCTGGTTTAGTCCTGGTTTAGTCCTGGTTTAGTCCTGCTTTAGTCCTGGTTTAGTCCTGCTTTAGACCTGGTTAGTCCTGGTTTAGACCTGGTTTAGTCCTGGTTTAGACCTGGTTTAGTCCTGGTTTAGTCCTGCTTTAGTCCTGGTTTAGCGCTGGTTTAGTCCTGGTTTAGCCCTGGTTTAGTCCTGGTTTAGTCCTGGTTTAGCCCTGGTTTAGTCCTGGTTTAGACCTGGTTTAGTCCTGGTTTGGACCTGGTTTAGACCTGGTTTAGTCCTGGTTTAGACCTGGTTTAGTCCTGGTTTAGTCCTGCTTTAGTCCTGGTTTAGCCCTGGTTTAGTCCTGGTTTAGCCCTGGTTTAGTCCTAGTTTAGTCCTGGTTTAGTCCTGGTTTAGTCCTGGTTTGGACCTGGTTTAGTCCTGGTTTAGTCCTGGTTTAGACCTGGTTTAGTCCTGGTTTAGTCCTGGTTTAGTCCTGGTTTAGTCTTGCTTTAGTACTGGTTAAGACCTGGTTTAGTCCTGGTTTAGTCCTGGTTTAGTCCTGCTTTAGACCTGGTTTAGACCTGGTTTAGTCCTGGTTTAGTCCTGGTTTAGTCCTGGTTTAGACCTGGTTTAGACCTGGTTTAGACCTGGTTTAGTCCTGGTTTAGTTCTGGTTTAGTCGTGCTTTAGTCCTGGTTTAGTCCTGGTTTAGTCCTGGTTTAGTCCTGGTTTAGACCTGGTTTAGACCTGCTTTAGTCCTGGTTTAGTCCTGGTTTAGTCCTGGTTTAGTCCTGTTTTAGTCCTGGTTTAGTCCTGCTTTAGTCCTGCTTTAGTCCTGCTTTAGACCTGCTTTAGTCCTGCTTTAGTCCTGCTTTAGTCCTGGTTTGGACCTGGTTTAGTCCTGCTTTAGACCTGCTTTAGACCTGGTTTAGTCCTGCTTTAGTCCTGGTTTAGTCCTGGTTTAGTCCTGCTTTATTCCTGCTTTAGTCCTGCTTTAGACCTGCTTTAGTCCTGCTTTAGTCCTGCTTTAGTCCTGCTTTAGTCCTGGTTTAGTCCTGGTTTAGTCCTGCTTTAGTCCTGCTTTAGTCCTGCTTTAGTCCTGCTTTAGTCCTGGTTTAGTCCTGCTTTAGTCCTGCTTTAGTCCTGCTTTAGTCCTACTTTAGTCCTGGTTTAGTCCTGCTTTAGTCCTGCTTTAGTCCTGGTTTAGTCCTGCTTTAGTCCTGGTTTAGTCCTGGTTTAGACCTGGTTTAGTCCTGGTTTAGACCTGGTTTAGTCCTGGTTTAGTCCTGGTTTAGCCCTGGTTTAGTCCTGGTTTAGTCCTGGTTTAGTCCTGGTTTAGACCTGGTTTAGTCCTGGTTTAGTCCTGGTTTAGCCCTGGTTTAGTCCTGGTTTAGACCTGGTTTAGTCCTGGTTTAGTCCTGGTTTAGCCCTGGTTTTGTCCTGGTTTAGTCCTGGTTTAGTCCTGGTTTAGTCCTGGTTTGGACCTGGTTTAGTCCTGGTTTAGTCGTGGTTTAGACCTGGTTTAGTCCTGGTTTAGTCCTGGTTTAGACCTGGTTTAGTCCTGCTTTAGTCCTGCTTTAGTCCTGGTTTAGACATGGTTTGGACCAGGTTTAGTCCTGGTTTAGTCCTGGTTTAGCCCTGGTTTAGTCCTGGTTTAGTCCTGGTTTAGTCCTGGTTTAGACCTGGTTTAGTCCTGGTTTAGTCCTGGTTTAGACCTGGTTTAGTCCTGGTTTAGACATGGTTTGGACCAGGTTCAGTCCTGGTTTAGCCCTGGTTTAGCCCTGGTTTAGTCCTGGTTTAGTCCTGGTTTAGTCCTGTTTAGTCCTGGTTTAGTCCTGGTTTAGACCTGGTTTAGTCCTGGTTCAGACCTGGTTTAGTCCTGATTTAGTCCTGGTTTAGACCTGGTTTAGTCCTGCTTTAGACTTGGTTTAGTCCTGGTTTAGACCTGGTTTAGACCTGGTTTAGACCTGGTTTAGTCCTGGTTTAGTCCTGGTTTAGTCCTGGTTTAGTCCTGGTTTAGTCCTGCTTTAGTCCTGCTTTAGTCCTGGTTTAGTCCTGCTTTAGTCCTGGTTTAGTCCTGCTTTAGTCCTGGTTTAGACCTGCTTTAGTCCTGCTTTAGTCCTGCTTTAGTCCTGCTTTAGTCCTGCTTTAGTCCTACTTTAGTCCTGCTTTAGTCCTGCTTTAGTCCTGCTTTAGTGCTGCTTTAGTCCTGCTTTAGTCCTGCTTTAGTCCTGCTTTAGTCCTGGTTTAGTCCTGCTTTAGTCCTGCTTTAGTCCTGGTTTAGTCCTGCTTTAGTCCTGGTTTAGTCCTGCTTTAGTCCTGCTTTAGTCCTGCTTTAGTCCTGCTTTAGTCCTGGTTTAGTCCTGCTTTAGTCCTGGTTTAGTCCTGCTTTAGTCCTACTTTAGTCCTGCTTTAGTCCTGGTTTAGTCCTGCTTTAGTCCTGGTTTAGTCCTGCTTTAGTCCTGCTTTAGTCCTGGTTTAGTCCTGCTTTAGTGCTGCTTTAGTCCTGCTTTAGTCCTGCTTTAGTCCTGCTTTAGTCCTGCTTTAGTCCTGCTTTAGTCCTGCTTTAGTCCTGGTTTAGTCCTGCTTTAGTCCTGGTTTAGTCCTGCTTTAGTCCTGCTTTAGTCCTGCTTTAGTCCTGCTTTAGTCCTGGTTTAGTCCTGGTTTAGTCCTGCTTTAGTCCTGCTTTAGTCCTGCTTTAGTCCTGCTTTAGACCTGCTTTAGTCCTGCTTTAGTCCTGCTTTAGTCCTGGTTTAGTCCTGCTTTAGTCCTGCTTTAGTCCTGCTTTAGTCCTGGTTTAGTCCTTGTTTAGTCCTGGTTTAGTCCTGGTTTAGTCCTGGTTTAGTCCTGCTTTAGTCCTGCTTTAGTCCTGGTTTAGTCCTGGTTTAGTCCTGGTTTAGACCTGGTTTAGTCCTGGTTTAGACCTGGTTTAGTCCTGGTTTAGTCCTGGTTTAGACATGGTTTAGTCCTGGTTTAGACCTGGTTTAGTCCTGGTTTAGTCCTGGTTTAGCCCTGGTTTTGTCCTGGTTTAGTCCTTTTTTAGTCCTGGTTTAGTCCTGGTTTGGACCTGGTTTAGTCCTGGTTTAGTCCTGGTTTAGACCTGGTTTAGTCCTGGTTTAGTCCTGGTTTAGACCTGGTTTAGTCCTGGTTTAGACATGGTTTGGACCAGGTTTAGTCCTGGTTTAGTCCTGGTTTAGCCCTGGTTTAGTCCTGGTTTAGTCCTGGTTTAGTCCTGGTTTAGTTCTGGTTTAGTCCTGGTTTAGTCCTGTTTTAGACCTGGTTTAGTCCTGGTTTAGACCTGGTTTAGTCCTGGTTTAGTCCTGCTTTAGTCCTGGTTTAGCCCTGGTTTAGTCCTGGTTTAGCCCTGGTTTAGTCCTGGTTTAGTCCTGGTTTAGTCCTGGTTTTGACCTGGTTTAGTCCTGGTTTAGTCCTGGTTTAGACCTGCTTTAGTCCTGGTTTAGTCCTGCTTTAGTCCTGCTTTAGTCCTGCTTTAGTCCTGGTTTAGTCCTTGTTTAGTCCTGGTTTAGTCCTGGTTTAGTCCTGCTTTAGTCCTGCTTTAGTCCTGGTTTAGTCCTGGTTTAGTCCTGGTTTAGACCTGGTTTAGTCCTGGTTTAGACCTGGTTTAGTCCTGGTTTAGTCCTGGTTTAGACCTGGTTTAGTCCTGGTTTAGACCTGGTTTAGTCCTGGTTTAGTCCTGGTTTAGCCCTGGTTTTGTCCTGGTTTAGTCCTGGTTTAGTCCTGGTTTAGTCCTGGTTTGGACCTGGTTTAGTCCTGGTTTAGTCCTGGTTTAGACCTGGTTTAGTCCTGGTTTAGACATGGTTTGGACCAGGTTTAGTCCTGGTTTAGTCCTGGTTTAGCCCTGCTTTAGTCCTACTTTAGTCCTGCTTTAGTCCTGCTTTAGTCCTGCTTTAGTGCTGCTTTAGTCCTGCTTTAGTCCTGCTTTAGTCCTGCTTTAGTCCTGGTTTAGTCCTGCTTTAGTCCTGCTTTAGTCCTGGTTTAGTCCTGCTTTAGTCCTGGTTTAGTCCTGCTTTAGTCCTGCTTTAGTCCTGCTTTAGTCCTGCTTTAGTCCTGGTTTAGTCCTGCTTTAGTCCTGGTTTAGTCCTGCTTTAGTCCTACTTTAGTCCTGCTTTAGTCCTGGTTTAGTCCTGCTTTAGTCCTGGTTTAGTCCTGCTTTAGTCCTGCTTTAGTCCTGGTTTAGTCCTGCTTTAGTGCTGCTTTAGTCCTGCTTTAGTCCTGCTTTAGTCCTGCTTTAGTCCTGCTTTAGTCCTGCTTTAGTCCTGCTTTAGTCCTGGTTTAGTCCTGCTTTAGTCCTGGTTTAGTCCTGCTTTAGTCCTGCTTTAGTCCTGGTTTAGTCCTGGTTTAGTCCTGGTTTAGTCCTGCTTTAGTCCTGCTTTAGTCCTGCTTTAGTCCTGCTTTAGACCTGCTTTAGTCCTGCTTTAGTCCTGCTTTAGTCCTGGTTTAGTCCTGCTTTAGTCCTGCTTTAGTCCTGCTTTAGTCCTGGTTTAGTCCTTGTTTAGTCCTGGTTTAGTCCTGGTTTAGTCCTGGTTTAGTCCTGCTTTAGTCCTGCTTTAGTCCTGGTTTAGTCCTGGTTTAGTCCTGGTTTAGACCTGGTTTAGTCCTGGTTTAGACCTGGTTTAGTCCTGGTTTAGTCCTGGTTTAGACCTGGTTTAGTCCTGGTTTAGACCTGGTTTAGTCCTGGTTTAGTCCTGGTTTAGCCCTGGTTTTGTCCTGGTTTAGTCCTTTTTTAGTCCTGGTTTAGTCCTGGTTTGGACCTGGTTTAGTCCTGGTTTAGTCCTGGTTTAGACCTGGTTTAGTCCTGGTTTAGTCCTGGTTTAGACCTGGTTTAGTCCTGGTTTAGACATGGTTTGGACCAGGTTTAGTCCTGGTTTAGTCCTGGTTTAGCCCTGGTTTAGTCCTGGTTTAGTCCTGGTTTAGTCCTGGTTTAGTTCTGGTTTAGTCCTGGTTTAGTCCTGTTTTAGACCTGGTTTAGTCCTGGTTTAGACCTGGTTTAATCCTGGTTTAGTCCTGCTTTAGTCCTGGTTTAGCCCTGGTTTAGTCCTGGTTTAGCCCTGGTTTAGTCCTGGTTTAGTCCTGGTTTAGTCCTGGTTTTGACCTGGTTTAGTCCTGGTTTAGTCCTGGTTTAGACCTGCTTTAGTCCTGGTTTAGTCCTGCTTTAGTCCTGCTTTAGTCCTGCTTTAGTCCTGGTTTAGTCCTTGTTTAGTCCTGGTTTAGTCCTGGTTTAGTCCTGCTTTAGTCCTGCTTTAGTCCTGGTTTAGTCCTGGTTTAGTCCTGGTTTAGACCTGGTTTAGTCCTGGTTTAGACCTGGTTTAGTCCTGGTTTAGTCCTGGTTTAGACCTGGTTTAGTCCTGGTTTAGACCTGGTTTAGTCCTGGTTTAGTCCTGGTTTAGCCCTGGTTTTGTCCTGGTTTAGTCCTGGTTTAGTCCTGGTTTAGTCCTGGTTTGGACCTGGTTTAGTCCTGGTTTAGTCCTGGTTTAGACCTGGTTTAGTCCTGGTTTAGACATGGTTTGGACCAGGTTTAGTCCTGGTTTAGTCCTGGTTTAGCCCTGGTTTAGTCCTGGTTTAGTCCTGGTTTAGTCCTGGTTTAGTTCTGGTTTAGTCGTGCTTTAGTCCTGGTTTAGTCCTGGTTTAGTCCTGGTTTAGTCCTGGTTTAGACCTGGTTTAGACCTGCTTTAGTCCTGGTTTAGTCCTGGTTTAGTCCTGGTTTAGTCCTGTTTTAGTCCTGGTTTAGTCCTGCTTTAGTCCTGCTTTAGTCCTGCTTTAGACCTGCTTTAGTCCTGCTTTAGTCCTGCTTTAGTCCTGGTTTAGTCCTGCTTTAGTCCTGGTTTAGTCCTGCTTTAGTCCTGCTTTAGTCCTGCTTTAGTCCTGCTTTAGTCCTGGTTTAGTCCTGCTTTAGTCCTGGTTTAGTCCTGCTTTAGTCCTGCTTTAGTCCTGCTTTAGTCCTGCTTTAGTCCTGGTTTAGTCCTGGTTTAGTCCTGCTTTAGTCCTGCTTTAGTCCTGCTTTAGTCCTGCTTTAGACCTGCTTTAGTCCTGCTTTAGTCCTGCTTTAGTCCTGGTTTAGTCCTGCTTTAGTCCTGCTTTAGTCCTGCTTTAGTCCTGGTTTAGTCCTTGTTTAGTCCTGGTTTAGTCCTGGTTTAGTCCTGCTTTAGTCCTGCTTTAGTCCTGGTTTAGTCCTGGTTTAGACCTGGTTTAGTCCTGGTTTAGTCCTGGTTTAGACCTGGTTTAGTCCTGGTTTAGACATGGTTTGGACCAGGTTTAGTCCTGGTTTAGTCCTGGTTTAGCCCTGGTTTAGTCCTGGTTTAGTCCTGGTTTAGTTCTGCTTTAGTCCTGCTTTAGCCCTGGTTTAGTCCTGGTTTAGACCTGGTTTAGTCCTGGTTTAGACCTGGTTTAGTCCTGGTTTAGTCCTGCTTTAGTCCTGGTTTAGCCCTGGTTTAGTCCTGGTTTAGTCCTGGTTTAGTCCTGGTTTTGACCTGGTTTAGTCCTGGTTTAGTCCTGGTTTAGACCTGGTTTAGTCCTGGTTTAGTCCTGGTTTAGTCCTGGTTTAGTCTTGCTTTAGTACTGGTTAAGACCTGGTTTAGTCCTGGTTTAGTCCTGGTTTAGTCCTGCTTTAGACCTGGTTTAGACCTGGTTTAGTCCTGGTTTAGTCCTGGTTTAGTCCTGGTTTAGACCTGGTTTAGACCTGGTTTAGTCCTGGTTTAGTCCTGGTTTAGTCCTGGTTTAGTCCTGGTTTAGTCCTGGTTTAGACCTGGTTTAGACCTGCTTTAGTCCTGGTTTAGTCCTGGTTTAGTCCTGGTTTAGTCCTGTTTTAGTCCTGGTTTAGTCCTGCTTTAGTCCTGCTTTAGTCCTGCTTTAGACCTGCTTTAGTCCTGGTTTAGTCCTGGTTTAGTCCTGCTTTAGTCCTGGTTTAGTCCTGCTTTAGACCTGCTTTAGACCTGGTTTAGTCCTGCTTTAGTCCTGGTTTAGTCCTGGTTTAGTCCTGCTTTAGTCCTGGTTTAGTCCTGCTTTAGTCCTGCTTTAGTCCTGCTTTAGTCCTGCTTTAGTCCTGGTTTAGTCCTGCTTTAGTCCTGGTTTAGTCCTGCTTTAGTCCTGCTTTAGTCCTGCTTTAGTCCTGCTTTAGTCCTGCTTTAGTCCTGGTTTAGTCCTGCTTTAGTCCTGGTTTAGTCCTGCTTTAGACCTGCTTTAGACCTGGTTTAGTCCTGCTTTAGTCCTGGTTTAGTCCTGGTTTAGTCCTGCTTTAGTCCTGCTTTAGACCTGCTTTAGTCCTGCTTTAGTCCTGCTTTAGTCCTGCTTTAGTCCTGGTTTAGTCCTGGTTTAGTCCTGCTTTAGTCCTGCTTTAGTCCTGGTTTAGTCCTGCTTTAGTCCTGGTTTAGTCCTGCTTTAGTCCTGCTTTAGTCCTGCTTTAGTCCTACTTTAGTCCTGGTTTAGTCCTGCTTTAGTCCTGCTTTAGTCCTGGTTTAGTCCTGCTTTAGTCCTGGTTTAGTCCTGGTTAAGACCTGGTTTAGTCCTGGTTTAGACCTGGTTTAGTCCTGGTTTAGTCCTGGTTTAGCCCTGGTTTAGTCCTGGTTTAGTCCTGGTTTAGTCCTGGTTTAGACCTGGTTTAGTCCTGGTTTAGTCCTGGTTTAGCCCTGGTTTAGTCCTGGTTTAGACCTGGTTTAGTCCTGGTTTAGTCCTGGTTTAGCCCTGGTTTTGTCCTGGTTTAGTCCTGGTTTAGTCCTGGTTTAGTCCTGGTTTGGACCTGGTTTAGTCATGGTTTAGTCCTGGTTTAGACCTGGTTTAGTCCTGGTTTAGTCCTGGTTTAGACCTGGTTTAGTCCTGGTTTAGACATGGTTTGAACCAGGTTTAGTCCTGGTTTAGTCTTTGCTTAGCCCTGGTTTAGTCCTGGTTTAGTCCTGGTTTAGTCCTGGTTTAGACCTGGTTTAGTCCTGGTTTAGTCCTGGTTTAGACCTGGTTTAGTCCTGGTTTGGACCAGGTTCAGTCCTGGTTTAGTCCTGGTTTAGCCCTGGTTTAGTCCTGGTTTAGTCCTGGTTTAGCCCTGGTTTAGACCTGGTTTAGTCCTGGTTTAGTTCTGGTTTAGTCGTGCTTTAGTCCTGGTTTAGTCCTGGTTTAGTCCTGGTTTAGTCCTGGTTTAGACCTGCTTTAGTCCTGGTTTAGTCCTGGTTTAGTCCTGGTTTAGTCCTGTTTTAGTCCTGGTTTAGTCCTGCTTTAGTCCTGCTTTAGTCCTGCTTTAGACCTGCTTTAGTCCTGCTTTAGTCCTGCTTTAGTCCTGGTTTAGTCCTGCTTTAGTCCTGGTTTGGACCTGGTTTAGTCCTGCTTTAGACCTGCTTTAGACCTGGTTTAGTCCTGCTTTAGTCCTGGTTTAGTCCTGGTTTAGTCCTGCTTTAGTCCTGCTTTAGTCCTGCTTTAGACCTGCTTTAGTCCTGCTTTAGTCCTGCTTTAGTCCTGCTTTAGTCCTGGTTTAGTCCTGGTTTAGTCCTGCTTTAGTCCTGCTTTAGTCCTGCTTTAGTCCTGCTTTATTCCTGGTTTAGTCCTGCTTTAGTCCTGCTTTAGTCCTGCTTTAGTCCTGGTTTAGTCCTACTTTAGTCCTGGTTTAGTCCTGCTTTAGTCCTGCTTTAGTCCTGGTTTAGTCCTGCTTTAGTCCTGGTTTAGTCCTGGTTTAGACCTGGTTTAGTCCTGGTTTAGACCTGGTTTAGTCCTGGTTTAGTCCTGGTTTAGCCCTGGTTTAGTCCTGGTTTAGTCCTGGTTTAGTCCTGGTTTAGACCTGGTTTAGTCCTGGTTTAGACCTGGTTTAGTCCTGGTTTAGTCCTGGTTTAGCCCTGGTTTAGTCCTGGTTTAGACCTGGTGTAGTCCTGGTTTAGTCCTGGTTTAGCCCTGGTTTTGTCCTGGTTTAGTCCTGGTTTAGTCCTGGTTTAGTCCCGGTTTGGACCTGGTTTAGTCCTGGTTTAGTCCTGGTTTAGACCTGGTTTAGTCCTGGTTTAGACCTGGTTTAGTCCTGCTTTAGTCCTGCTTTAGTCCTGGTTTAGACATGGTTTTGTCCTGGTTTAGTCCTGGTTTAGTCCTGGTTTAGTCCTGGTTTGGACCTGGTTTAGTCCTGGTTTAGTCCTGGTTTAGACCTGGTTTAGTCCTGGTTTAGTCCTGGTTTAGTCCTGGTTTAGTCCTGCTTTAGTCCTGCTTTAGTCCTGCTTTAGACCTGCTTTAGTCCTGCTTTAGTCCTGCTTTAGTCCTGGTTTAGTCCTGCTTTAGTCCTGGTTTGGACCTGGTTTAGTCCTGCTTTAGACCTGCTTTAGACCTGGTTTAGTCCTGCTTTAGTCCTGGTTTAGTCCTGGTTTAGTCCTGCTTTAGTCCTGCTTTAGTCCTGCTTTAGACCTGCTTTAGTCCTGCTTTAGTCCTGCTTTAGTCCTGCTTTAGTCCTGGTTTAGTCCTGCTTTAGTCCTGGTTTAGTCCTGCTTTAGTCCTGCTTTAGTCCTGCTTTAGTCCTACTTTAGTCCTGGTTTAGTCCTGCTTTAGTCCTGCTTTAGTCCTGGTTTAGTCCTGCTTTAGTCCTGGTTTAGTCCTGGTTTAGACCTGGTTTAGTCCTGGTTTAGTCCTGGTTTAGTCCTGCTTTAGTCCTGCTTTAGTCCTGGTTTAGTCCTGGTTTAGTCCTGGTTTAGACCTGGTTTAGTCCTGGTTTAGACCTGGTTTAGTCCTGGTTTAGTCCTGGTTTAGCCCTGGTTTAGTCCTGGTTTAGTCCTGGTTTAGCCCTGGTTTTGTCCTGGTTTAGTCCTGGTTTAGTCCTGGTTTAGTCCTGGTTTGGACCTGGTTTAGTCCTGGTTTAGTCCTGGTTTAGACCTGGTTTAGTCCTGGTTTAGACATGGTTTGGACCAGGTTTAGTCCTGGTTTAGTCCTGGTTTAGTCCTGGTTTAGTCCTGGTTTAGTCCTGGTTTAGCCCTGGTTTAGTCCTGGTTTAGTCCTGGTTTAGTCCTGGTTTAGTTCTGGTTTAGTCGTGCTTTAGACCTGGTTAGTCCTGCTTTAGTCCTGCTTTAGCCCTGGTTTAGTCCTGGTTTAGACTTGGTTTAGTCCTGGTTTAGACCTGGTTTAGTCCTGGTTTAGTCCTGCTTTAGTCCTGGTTTAGCCCTGGTTTAGTCCTGGTTTAGCCCTGGTTTAGTCCTGGTTTAGTCCTGGTTTAGTCCTGGTTTTGACCTGGTTTAGTCCTGGTTTAGTCCTGGTTTAGTCCTGGTTTAGTCCTGCTTTAGACCTGGTTTAGACCTGGTTTAGTCCTGGTTTAGTCCTGGTTTAGTCCTGGTTTAGACCTGGTTTGGACCTGGTTTAGTCCTGGTTTAGTTCTGGTTTAGTCGTGCTTTAGTCCTGGTTTAGTCCTGGTTTAGTCCTGGTTTAGTCCTGGTTTAGACCTGGTTTAGACCTGCTTTAGTCCTGGTTTAGTCCTGGTTTAGTCCTGGTTTAGTCCTGTTTTAGTCCTGGTTTAGTCCTGCTTTAGTCCTGCTTTAGTCCTGCTTTAGACCTGCTTTAGTCCTGCTTTAGTCCTGGTTTAGTCCTGCTTTAGTCCTGGTTTAGTCCTGGTTTAGTCCTGCTTTAGTCCTGCTTTAGACCTGCTTTAGTCCTGCTTTAGTCCTGCTTTAGTCCTGCTTTAGTCCTGGTTTAGTCCTGGTTTAGTCCTGCTTTAGTCCTGCTTTAGTCCTGCTTTAGTCCTGGTTTAGTCCTGCTTTAGTCCTGCTTTAGTCCTGGTTTAGTCCTGCTTTAGTCCTGGTTTAGTCCTGGTTTAGACCTGGTTTAGTCCTGGTTTAGACCTGGTTTAGTCCTGGTTTAGTCCTGGTTTAGCCCTGGTTTAGTCCTGGTTTAGTCCTGGTTTAGTCCTGGTTTAGACCTGGTTTAGTCCTGGTTTAGACCTGGTTTAGTCCTGGTTTAGTCCTGGTTTAGCCCTGGTTTAGTCCTGGTTTAGACCTGGTTTAGTCCTGGTTTAGTCCTGGTTTAGCCCTGGTTTTGTCCTGGTTTAGTCCTGGTTTAGTCCTGGTTTAGTCCTGGTTTGGACCTGGTTTAGTCCTGGTTTAGTCCTGGTTTAGACCTGGTTTAGTCCTGGTTTAGTCCTGGTTTAGACCTGGTTTAGTCCTGGATTAGACATGGTTTGGACCAGGTTTAGTCCTGGTTTAGTCCTGGTTTAGCCCTGGTTTAGTCCTGGTTTAGTCCTGGTTTAGTCCTGGTTTAGACCTGGTTTAGTCCTGGTTTAGTCCTGGTTTAGACCTGGTTTAGTCCTGGTTTAGACATGGTTTAGTCCTGGTTTAGACATGGTTTGGACCAGGTTCAGTCCTGGTTTAGTCCTGGTTTAGCCCTGGTTTAGTCCTGGTTTAGTCCTGGTTTAGTCCTGTTTAGTCCTGGTTTATTCCTGGTTTAGACCTGGTTTAGTCCTGGTTCAGACCTGGTTTAGTCCTGATTTAGTCCTGGTTTAGACCTGGTTTAGTCCTGCTTTCGACTTGGTTTAGTCCTGGTTTAGACCTGGTTTAGACCTGGTTTAGACCTGGTTTAGTCCTGGTTTAGACCTGGTTTAGACCTGGTTTGGACCTGGTTTAGTCCTGGTTTAGTCCTGGTTTAGTCCTGGTTTAGTCCTGCTTTAGTCCTGCTTTAGTCCTGGTTTAGTCCTGCTTTAGTCCTGGTTTAGTCCTGCTTTAGTCCTGGTTTAGACCTGCTTTAGTCCTGCTTTAGTCCTGCTTTAGTCCTGCTTTAGTGCTGCTTTAGTCCTGCTTTAGTCCTGCTTTAGTCCTGGTTTAGTCCTGCTTTAGTCCTGCTTTAGTCCTGCTTTAGTCCTGCTTTAGTCCTGCTTTAGTCCTGCTTTAGTCCTGGTTTAGTCCTGCTTTAGTCCTGGTTTAGTCCTGCTTTAGTCCTGCTTTAGTCCTGCTTTAGTCCTGCTTTAGTCCTGCTTTAGTCCTGGTTTAGTCCTGGTTTAGTCCTGCTTTAGTCCTGCTTTAGTCCTGCTTTAGACCTGCTTTAGTCCTGGTTTAGTCCTGCTTTAGTCCTGCTTTAGTCCTGGTTTAGTCCTGGTTTAGTCCTGCTTTAGTCCTGCTTTAGTCCTGGTTTAGTCCTGGTTTAGTCCTGGTTTAGACCTGGTTTAGTCCTGGTTTAGACCTGGTTTAGTCCTGGTTTAGTCCTGGTTTAGCCCTGGTTTAGTCCTGGTTTAGACCCGGTTTAGTCCTGGTTTAGTCCTGGTTTAGTCCTGGTTTGGTCCTGGTTTGGACCTGGTTTAGTCCTGGTTTAGTCCTGGTTTAGACCTGGTTTAGTCCTGGTTTAGTCCTGGTTTAGACCTGGTTTAGTCCTGGTTTAGACATGGTTTGGACCAGGTTTAGTCCTGGTTTAGTCCTGGTTTAGCCCTGGTTAAGTCCTGGTTTAGTCCTGGTTTAGTCCTGGTTTAGTTCTGGTTTAGTCATGCTTTAGACCTGGTTAGTCCTGCTTTAGTCCTGCTTTAGCCCTGGTTTAGTCCTGGTTTAGACCTGGTTTAGTCCTGGTTTAGACATGGTTTGGACCAGGTTTAGTCCTGCTTTAGTCCTGGTTTAGTCCTGGTTTAGTCCTGGTTTAGTCCTGCTTTAGACCTGGTTTAGACCTGGTTTAGTCCTGGTTTAGTCCTGGTTTAGTCCTGGTTTAGACCTGGTTTAGACCTGGTTTAGACCTGGTTTAGTCCTGGTTTAGTTCTGGTTTAGTCGTGCTTTAGTCCTGGTTTAGTCCTGGTTTAGTCCTGGTTTAGTCCTGGTTTAGACCTGGTTTAGACCTGCTTTAGTCCTGGTTTAGTCCTGGTTTAGTCCTGGTTTAGTCCTGTTTTAGTCCTGGTTTAGTCCTGCTTGAGTCCTGCTTTAGTCCTGCTTTAGTCCTGGTTTAGTCCTGCTTTAGTACTGGTTTGGACCTGGTTTAGTCCTGCTTTAGACCTGCTTTAGACCTGGTTTAGTCCTGCTTTAGTCCTGGTTTAGTCCTGGTTTAGTCCTGCTTTAGTCCTGCTTTAGTCCTGCTTTAGACCTGCTTTAGTCCTGCTTTAGTCCTGCTTTAGTCCTGCTTTAGTCCTGCTTTAGTCCTGCTTTAGTCCTACTTTAGTCCTGCTTTAGTCCTGCTTTAGTCCTGCTTTAGTCCTGGTTTAGTCCTGGTTTAGTCCTGCTTTAGTCCTGCTTTAGTCCTGCTTTAGTCCTGCTTTAGTCCTGCTTTAGTCCTACTTTAGTCCTGGTTTAGTCCTGCTTTAGTCCTGCTTTAGTCCTGGTTAATTCCTGCTTTAGTCCTGGTTTAGTCCTGGTTTAGACCTGGTTTAGTCCTGGTTTAGACCTGGTTTAGTCCTGGTTTAGTCCTGGTTTAGCCCTGGTTTAGTCCTGGTTTAGTCCTGGTTTAGACCTGGTTTAGTCCTGGTTTAGTCCTGGTTTAGCCCTGGTTTAGTCCTGGTTTAGACCTGGTTTAGTCCTGGTTTAGTCCTGGTTTAGCCCTGGTTTTGTCCTGGTTTAGTCCTGGTTTAGTCCTGGTTTAGTCCTGGTTTGGACCTGGTTTAGTCCTGGTTTAGTCCTGGTTTAGACCTGGTTTAGTCCTGGTTTAGTCCTGGTTTAGACCTGGTTTAGTCCTGGTATAGACATGGTTTGGACCAGGTTTAGTCCTGGTTTAGTCCTGGTTTAGCCCTGGTTTAGTCCTGGTTTAGTCCTGGTTTAGTCCTGGTTTAGACCTGGTTTAGTCCTGGTTTAGTCCTGGTTTAGACATATTTTGGACCAGGTTCAGTCCTGGTTTAGTCATGGTTTAGCCCTGGTTTAGTCCTGGTTTAGTCCTGGTTTAGACCTGGTTTAGTCCTGGTTCAGACCTGGTTTAGTCCTGATTTAGTCCTGGTTTAGACCTGGTTTAGTCCTGCTTTAGACTTGGTTTAGTCCTGGTTTAGACCTGGTTTTGACCTGGTTTAGACCTGGTTTAGTCCTGGTTTAGTCATGGTTTAGTCCTGGTTTAGTCCTGCTTTAGTCCTGGTTTAGTCCTGGTTTAGTCCTGCTTTAGTCCTGGTTTAGTCCTGCTTTTGTCCTGGTTTAGTCCTGCTTTAGTCCTGGTTTAGACCTGCTTTAGTCCTGCTTTAGTCCTGCTTTAGTCCTGCTTTAGTCCTGGTTTAGTCCTGCTTTAGTCCTGCTTTAGTCCTGCTTTAGTCCTACTTTAGTCCTGCTTTAGTCCTGCTTTAGTCCTGCTTTAGTGCTGCTTTAGTCCTGCTTTAGTCCTGCTTTAGTCCTGCTTTAGTCCTGGTTTAGTCCTGCTTTAGTCCTGCTTTAGTCCTGCTTTAGTCCTGCTTTAGTCCTGCTTTAGTCCTGGTTTAGTCCTGCTTTAGTCCTGGTTTAGTCCTGCTTTAGTCCTGCTTTAGTCCTGCTTTAGTCCTGCTTTAGTCCTGGTTTAGTCCTGCTTTAGTCCTGGTTTAGTCCTGCTTTAGTCCTGCTTTAGTCCTGCTTTAGTCCTGCTTTAGTCCTGGTTTAGTCCTGGTTTAGTCCTGCTTTAGTCCTGCTTTAGTCCTGCTTTAGTCCTGCTTTAGTCCTGCTTTAGACCTGCTTTAGTCCTGGTTTAGTCCTGGTTTAGTCCTGCTTTAGTCCTGCTTTAGTCCTGGTTTAGTCCTGGTTTAGTCCTGGTTTAGACCTGGTTTAGTCCTGGTTTAGACCTGGTTTAGTCCTGGTTTAGTCCTGGTTTAGCCCTGGTTTAGTCCTGGTTTAGACCTGGTTTAGTCCTGGTTTAGTCCTGGTTTAGCCCTGGTTTTGTCCTGGTTTAGTCCTGGTTTAGTCCTGGTTTAGTCCTGGTTTGGACCTGGTTTAGTCCTGGTTTAGACCTGGTTTAGTCCTGGTTTAGTCCTGGTTTAGACCTGGTTTAGTCCTGGTTTAGACATGGTTTGGACCAGGTTTAGTCCTGGTTTAGTCCTGGTTTAGCCCTGGTTTAGTCCTGGTTTAGTCCTGGTTTAGTCCTGGTTTAGTTCTGGTTTAGTCGTGCTTTAGACCTGGTTAGTCCTGCTTTAGTCCTGCTTTAGCCCTGGTTTAGTCCTGGTTTAGACCTGGTTTAGTCCTGGTTTGGACCTGGTTTAGTCCTGGTTTAGTCCTGCTTTAGTCCTGGTTTAGCCCTGGTTTAGTCCTGGTTTAGCCCTGGTTTAGTCCTGGTTTAGTCCTAGTTTAGTCCTGGTTTAGTCCTGGTTTGGACCTGGTTTAGTCCTGGTTTAGTCCTGGTTTAGACCTGGTTTAGTCCAGGTTTAGTCCTGGTTTAGTCCTGGTTTAGTCTTGCTTTAGTACTGGTTAAGACCTGGTTTAGTCCTGGTTTAGTCCTGGTTTAGTCCTGCTTTAGACCTGGTTTAGACCTGGTTTAGTCCTGGTTTAGTCCTGGTTTAGTCCTGGTTTAGACCTTGTTTAGACCTGGTTTAGACCTGGTTAAGTCCTGGTTTAGTTCTGGTTTAGTCGTGCTTTAGTCCTGGTTTAGTCCTGGTTTAGTCCTGGTTTAGTCCTGGTTTAGTCCTGGTTTAGACCTGGTTTAGAACTGCTTTAGTCCTGGTTTAGTCCTGGTTTAGTCCTGGTTTAGTCCTGTTTTAGTCCTGGTTTAGTCCTGCTTTAGAACTGCTTTAGTCCTGCTTTAGACCTGCTTTAGTCCTGCTTTAGTCCTGCTTTAGTCCTGGTTTAGTCCTGCTTTAGTCCTGGTTTAGTCCTGCTTTAGACCTGCTTTAGACCTGGTTTAGTCCTGCTTTAGTCCTGGTTTAGTCCTGGTTTAGTCCTGCTTTAGTCCTGCTTTAGTCCTGCTTTGGACCTGCTTTAGTCCTGCTTTAGTCCTGCTTTAGTCCTGGTTTAGTCCTGGTTTAGTCCTGCTTTAGTCCTGCTTTAGTCCTGCTTTAGTCCTGCTTTAGTCCTACTTTAGTCCTGGTTTAGTCCTGCTTTAGTCCTGCTTTAGTCCTGGTTTAGTCCTGCTTTAGTCCTGGTTTAGTCCTGGTTTAGACCTGGTTTAGTCCTGGTTTAGTCCTGGTTTAGTCCTGGTTTAGTCTTGCTTTAGTACTGGTTAAGACCTGGTTTAGTCCTGGTTTAGTCCTGGTTTAGTCCTGCTTTAGACCTGGTTTAGACCTGGTTTAGTCCTGGTTTAGTCCTGGTTTAGTCCTGGTTTAGTCCTGGTTTAGACCTGGTTTAGACCTGCTTTAGTCCTGGTTTAGTCCTGGTTTAGTCCTGGTTTAGTCCTGTTTTAGTCCTGGTTTAGTCCTGCTTTAGTCCTGCTTTAGTCCTGCTTTAGACCTGCTTTAGTCCTGCTTTAGTCCTGCTTTAGTCCTGCTTTAGTCCTGCTTTAGTCCTGGTTTAGTCCTGCTTTAGTCCTGGTTTAGTCCTGCTTTAGACCTGCTTTAGACCTGGTTTAGTCCTGCTTTAGTCCTGGTTTAGTCCTGGTTTAGTCCTGCTTTAGTCCTGCTTTAGACCTGCTTTAGTCCTGCTTTAGTCCTGCTTTAGTCCTGCTTTAGTCCTGGTTTAGTCCTGGTTTAGTCCTGCTTTAGTCCTGCTTTAGTCCTGGTTTAGTCCTGCTTTAGTCCTGCTTTAGTCCTGCTTTAGTCCTGGTTTAGTCCTGCTTTAGTCCTGCTTTAGTCCTGCTTTAGTCCTACTTTAGTCCTGGTTTAGTCCTGCTTTAGTCCTGCTTTAGTCCTGGTTTAGTCCTGCTTTAGTCCTGGTTTAGTCCTGGTTAAGACCTGGTTTAGTCCTGGTTTAGACCTGGTTTAGTCCTGGTTTAGTCCTGGTTTAGCCCTGGTTTAGTCATGGTTTAGTCCTGGTTTAGTCCTGGTTTAGACCTGGTTTAGTCTTGGTTTAGTCCTGGTTTAGCCCTGGTTTAGTCCTGGTTTAGACCTGGTTTAGTCCTGGTTTAGTCCTGGTTTAGCCCTGGTTTTGTCCTGGTTTAGTCCTGGTTTAGTCCTGGTTTAGTCCTGGTTTGGACCTGGTTTAGTCCTGGTTTAGTCCTGGTTTAGACCTGGTTTAGTCCTGGTTTAGTCCTGGTTTAGACCTGGTTTAGTCCTGGTTTAGACATGGTTTGAACCAGGTTTAGTCCTGGTTTAGTCCTGGTTTAGCCCTGGTTTAGTCCTGGTTTAGTCCTGGTTTAGTCCTGGTTTAGACCTGGTTTAGTCCTGGTTTAGTCCTGGTTTAGACCTGGTTTAGTCCTGGTTTAGACATGGTTTGGACACGGTTCAGTCCTGGTTTAGTCCTGGTTTAGCCCTGGTTTAGTCCTGGTTTAGTCCTGGTTTAGCCCTGGTTTAGACCTGGTTTAGTCCTGGTTTAGTTCTGGTTTAGTCGTGCTTTAGTCCTGGTTTAGTCCTGGTTTAGTCCTGGTTTAGTCCTGGTTTAGACCTGGTTTAGACCTGCTTTAGTCCTGGTTTAGTCCTGGTTTAGTCCTGGTTTAGTCCTGTTTTAGTCCTGGTTTAGTCCTGCTTTAGTCCTGCTTTAGTCCTGCTTTAGACCTGCTTTAGTCCTGCTTTAGTCCTGCTTTAGTCCTGGTTTAGTCCTGCTTTAGTCCTGGTTTGGACCTGGTTTAGTCCTGCTTTAGACCTGCTTTAGACCTGGTTTAGTCCTGGTTTAGTCCTGGTTTAGTCCTGCTTTAGTCCTGGTTTAGTCCTGGTTTAGTCCTGCTTTAGTCCTGCTTTAGTCCTGCTTTAGTCCTGCTTTAGTCCTGGTTTAGTCCTGCTTTAGTCCTGCTTTAGTCCTGCTTTAGTCCTGGTTTAGTCCTACTTTAGTCCTGGTTTAGTCCTGCTTTAGTCCTGCTTTAGTCCTGGTTTAGTCCTGCTTTAGTCCTGGTTTAGTCCTGGTTTAGACCTGGTTTAGTCCTGGTTTAGACCTGGTTTAGTCCTGGTTTAGTCCTGGTTTAGCCCTGGTTTAGTCCTGGTTTAGTCCTGGTTTAGTCCTGGTTTAGACCTGGTTTAGTCCTGGTTTAGTCCTGGTTTAGCCCTGGTTTAGTCCTGGTTTAGACCTGGTGTAGTCCTGGTTTAGTCCTGGTTTAGCCCTGGTTTTGTCCTGGTTTAGTCCTGGTTTAGTCCTGGTTTAGTCCTGGTTTGGACCTGGTTTAGTCCTGGTTTAGTCCTGGTTTAGACCTGGTTTAGTCCTGGTTTAGACCTGGTTTAGTCCTGCTTTAGTCCTGCTTTAGTCCTGGTTTAGACATGGTTTTGTCCTGGTTTAGTCCTGGTTTAGTCCTGGTTTAGTCCTGGTTTGGACCTGGTTTAGTCCTGGTTTAGTCCTGGTTTAGACCTGGTTTAGTCCTGGTTTAGTCCTGGTTTAGTCCTGGTTTAGTCCTGCTTTAGTCCTGCTTTAGTCCTGCTTTAGACCTGCTTTAGTCCTGCTTTAGTCCTGCTTTAGTCCTGGTTTAGTCCTGCTTTAGTCCTGGTTTGGACCTGGTTTAGTCCTGCTTTAGACCTGCTTTAGACCTGGTTTAGTCCTGCTTTAGTCCTGGTTTAGTCCTGGTTTAGTCCTGCTTTAGTCCTGCTTTAGTCCTGCTTTAGACCTGCTTTAGTCCTGCTTTAGTCCTGCTTTAGTCCTGCTTTAGTCCTGGTTTAGTCCTGGTTTAGTCCTGGTTTAGTCCTGCTTTAGTCCTGCTTTAGTCCTGCTTTAGTCCTGCTTTAGTCCTGCTTTAGTCCTGGTTTAGTCCTGCTTTAGTCCTGCTTTAGTCCTGCTTTAGTCCTACTTTAGTCCTGGTTTAGTCCTGCTTTAGTCCTGCTTTAGTCCTGGTTTAGTCCTGCTTTAGTCCTGGTTTAGTCCTGGTTTAGACCTGGTTTAGTCCTGGTTTAGTCCTGGTTTAGTCCTGCTTTAGTCCTGCTTTAGTCCTGGTTTAGTCCTGGTTTAGTCCTGGTTTAGACCTGGTTTAGTCCTGGTTTAGACCTGGTTTAGTCCTGGTTTAGTCCTGGTTTAGCCCTGGTTTAGTCCTGGTTTAGTCCTGGTTTAGCCCTGGTTTTGTCCTGGTTTAGTCCTGGTTTAGTCCTGGTTTAGTCCTGGTTTGGACCTGGTTTAGTCCTGGTTTAGTCCTGGTTTAGACCTGGTTTAGTCCTGGTTTAGACATGGTTTGGACCAGGTTTAGTCCTGGTTTAGTCCTGGTTTAGTCCTGGTTTAGTCCTGGTTTAGTCCTGGTTTAGCCCTGGTTTAGTCCTGGTTTAGTCCTGGTTTAGTCCTGGTTTAGTTCTGGTTTAGTCGTGCTTTAGACCTGGTTAGTCCTGCTTTAGTCCTGCTTTAGCCCTGGTTTAGTCCTGGTTTAGACTTGGTTTAGTCCTGGTTTAGACCTGGTTTAGTCCTGGTTTAGTCCTGCTTTAGTCCTGGTTTAGCCCTGGTTTAGTCCTGGTTTAGCCCTGGTTTAGTCCTGGTTTAGTCCTGGTTTAGTCCTGGTTTTGACCTGGTTTAGTCCTGGTTTAGTCCTGGTTTAGTCCTGGTTTAGTCCTGCTTTAGACCTGGTTTAGACCTGGTTTAGTCCTGGTTTAGTCCTGGTTTAGTCCTGGTTTAGACCTGGTTTAGACCTGGTTTGGACCTGGTTTAGTCCTGGTTTAGTTCTGGTTTAGTCGTGCTTTAGTCCTGGTTTACTCCTGGTTTAGTCCTGGTTTAGTCCTGGTTTAGACCTGGTTTAGACCTGCTTTAGTCCTGGTTTAGTCCTGGTTTAGTCCTGGTTTAGTCCTGTTTTAGTCCTGGTTTAGTCCTGCTTTAGTCCTGCTTTAGTCCTGCTTTAGACCTGCTTTAGTCCTGCTTTAGTCCTGCTTTAGTCCTGCTTTAGTCCTGCTTTAGTCCTGGTTAAGTCCTGCTTTAGTCCTGGTTTAGTCCTGCTTTAGACCTGCTTTAGACCTGGTTTAGTCCTGCTTTAGTCCTGGTTTAGTCCTGGTTTAGTCCTGCTTTAGTCCTGCTTTAGACCTGCTTTAGTCCTGCTTTAGTCCTGCTTTAGTCCTGCTTTAGACCTGGTTTAGTCCTGCTTTAGTCCTGCTTTAGTCCTGGTTTAGTCCTGGTTTAGACCTGGTTTAGTCCTGGTTTAGACCTGGTTTAGTCCTGGTTTAGTCCTGGTTTAGCCCTGGTTTAGTCCTGGTTTAGTCCTGGTTTAGTCCTGGTTTAGACCTGGTTTAGTCCTGGTTTAGACCTGGTTTAGTCCTGGTTTAGTCCTGGTTTAGCCCTGGTTTAGTCCTGGTTTAGACCTGGTTTAGTCCTGGTTTAGTCCTGGTTTAGCCCTGGTTTTGTCCTGGTTTAGTCCTGGTTTAGTCATGGTTTAGTCCTGGTTTGGACCTGGTTTAGTCCTGGTTTAGTCCTGGTTTAGACCTGGTTTAGTCCTGGTTTAGTCCTGGTTTAGACCTGGTTTAGTCCTGGATTAGACATGGTTTGGACCAGGTTTAGTCCTGGTTTAGTCCTGGTTTAGCCCTGGTTTAGTCCTGGTTTAGTCCTGGTTTAGTCCTGGTTTAGACCTGGTTTAGTCCTGGTTTAGTCCTGGTTTAGACCTGGTTTAGTCCTGGTTTAGACATGGTTTAGTCCTGGTTTAGACATGGTTTGGACCAGGTTCAGTCCTGGTTTAGTCCTGGTTTAGCCCTGGTTTAGTCCTGGTTTAGTCCTGGTTTAGTCCTGTTTAGTCCTGGTTTATTCCTGGTTTAGACCTGGTTTAGTCCTGGTTCAGACCTGGTTTAGTCCTGATTTAGTCCTGGTTTAGACCTGGTTTAGTCCTGCTTTCGACTTGGTTTAGTCCTGGTTTAGACCTGGTTTAGACCTGGTTTAGACCTGGTTTAGTCCTGGTTTAGACCTGGTTTAGACCTGGTTTGGACCTGGTTTAGTCCTGGTTTAGTCCTGGTTTAGTCCTGGTTTAGTCCTGCTTTAGTCCTGCTTTAGTCCTGGTTTAGTCCTGCTTTAGTCCTGGTTTAGTCCTGCTTTAGTCCTGGTTTAGACCTGCTTTAGTCCTGCTTTAGTCCTGCTTTAGTCCTGCTTTAGTCCTGGTTTAGTCCTGCTTTAGTCCTACTTTAGTCCTGCTTTAGTCCTGCTTTAGTCCTGCTTTAGTGCTGCTTTAGTCCTGCTTTAGTCCTGCTTTAGTCCTGCTTTAGTCCTGGTTTAGTCCTGCTTTAGTCCTGCTTTAGTCCTGCTTTAGTCCTGCTTTAGTCCTGCTTTAGTCCTGGTTTAGTCCTGCTTTAGTCCTGGTTTAGTCCTGCTTTAGTCCTGCTTTAGTCCTGCTTTAGTCCTGGTTTAGTCCTGGTTTAGTCCTGCTTTAGTCCTGCTTTAGTCCTGCTTTAGACCTGCTTTAGTCCTGGTTTAGTCCTGCTTTAGTCCTGCTTTAGTCCTGGTTTAGTCCTGGTTTAGTCCTGGTTTAGTCCTGCTTTAGTCCTGCTTTAGTCCTGGTTTAGTCCTGGTTTAGTCCTGGTTTAGACCTGGTTTAGTCCTGGTTTAGACCTGGTTTAGTCCTGGTTTAGTCCTGGTTTAGCCCTGGTTTAGTCCTGGTTTAGACCCGGTTTAGTCCTGGTTTAGTCCTGGTTTAGTCCTGGTTTGGTCCTGGTTTGGACCTGGTTTAGTCCTGGTTTAGTCCTGGTTTAGACCTGGTTTAGTCCTGGTTTAGTCCTGGTTTAGACCTGGTTTAGTCCTGGTTTAGACATGGTTTGGACCAGGTTTAGTCCTGGTTTAGTCCTGGTTTAGTTCTGGTTTAGTCGTGCTTTAGACCTGGTTAGTCCTGCTTTAGTCCTGCTTTAGCCCTGGTTTAGTCCTGGTTTAGACCTGGTTTAGTCCTGGTTTAGACCTGGTTTAGTCCTGGTTTAGTCCTGCTTTAGTCCTGGTTTAGTCCTGGTTTAGTCCTGGTTTAGTCCTGCTTTAGACCTGGTTTAGACCTGGTTTAGTCCTGGTTTAGTCCTGGTTTAGTCCTGGTTTAGACCTGGTTTAGACCTGGTTTAGACATGGTTTAGTCCTGGTTTAGTTCTGGTTTAGTCGTGCTTTAGTCCTGGTTTAGTCCTGGTTTAGTCCTGGTTTAGACCTGGTTTAGACCTGCTTTAGTCCTGGTTTAGTCCTGGTTTAGTCCTGGTTTAGTCCTGTTTTAGTCCTGGTTTAGTCCTGCTTGAGTCCTGCTTTAGTCCTGGTTTAGTCCTGCTTTAGTCCTGCTTTAGACCTGGTTTAGTCCTGCTTTAGTCCTGGTTTAGTCCTGGTTTAGTCCTGCTTTAGTCCTGCTTTAGTCCTGCTTTAGACCTGCTTTAGTCCTGCTTTAGTCCTGCTTTAGTCCTGCTTTAGTCCTGCTTTAGTCCTGCTTTAGTCCTACTTTAGTCCTGGTTTAGTCCTGGTTTAGTCCTGGTTTAGTCCTGGTTTAGTCCTGCTTTAGTCCTGCTTTAGTCCTGCTTTAGTCCTGCTTTAGTCCTGGTTTAGTCCTGGTTTAGTCCTGGTTTAGACCTGGTTTAGTCCTGGTTTAGTCCTGGTTTAGACATATTTTGGACCAGGTTCAGTCCTGGTTTAGTCATGGTTTAGCCCTGGTTTAGTCCTGGTTTAGTCCTGGTTTAGTCCTGTTTAGTCCTGGTTTAGTCCTGGTTTAGACCTGGTTTAGTCCTGGTTCAGACCTGGTTTAGTCCTGATTTAGTCCTGGTTTAGACCTGGTTTAGTCCTGCTTTAGACTTGGTTTAGTCCTGGTTTAGACCTGGTTTTGACCTGGTTTAGACCTGGTTTAGTCCAGGTTTAGTCCTGGTTTAGTCCTGGTTTAGTCCTGCTTTAGTCCTGCTTTAGTCCTGGTTTAGTCCTGCTTTTGTCCTGGTTTAGTCCTGCTTTAGTCCTGCTTTAGTCCTGCTTTAGTCCTGGTTTAGTCCTGCTTTAGTCCTACTTTAGTCCTGCTTTAGTCCTGCTTTAGTCCTGCTTTAGTGCTGCTTTAGTCCTGCTTTAGTCCTGCTTTAGTCCTGGTTTAGTCCTGCTTTAGTCCTGCTTTAGTCCTGCTTTAGTCCTGCTTTAGTCCTGCTTTAGTCCTGGTTTAGTCCTGCTTTAGTCCTGGTTTAGTCCTGCTTTAGTCCTGCTTTAGTCCTGCTTTAGTCCTGCTTTAGTCCTGGTTTAGTCCTGCTTTAGTCCTGGTTTAGTCCTGCTTTAGTCCTGCTTTAGTCCTGCTTTAGTCCTGCTTTAGTCCTGCTTTAGTCCTGGTTTAGTCCTGGTTTAGTCCTGCTTTAGTCCTGCTTTAGTCCTGCTTTAGTCCTGCTTTAGTCCTGCTTTAGACCTGCTTTAGTCCTGGTTTAGTCCTGGTTTAGTCCTGCTTTAGTCCTGCTTTAGTCCTGGTTTAGTCCTGGTTTAGTCCTGGTTTAGACCTGGTTTAGTCCTGGTTTAGACCTGGTTTAGTCCTGGTTTAGTCCTGGTTTAGCCCTGGTTTAGTCCTGGTTTAGACCTGGTTTAGTCCTGGTTTAGTCCTGGTTTAGCCCTGGTTTTGTCCTGGTTTAGTCCTGGTTTAGTCCTGGTTTAGTCCTGGTTTGGACCTGGTTTAGTCCTGGTTTAGACCTGGTTTAGTCCTGGTTTAGTCCTGGTTTAGACCTGGTTTAGTCCTGGTTTAGACATGGTTTGGACCAGGTTTAGTCCTGGTTTAGTCCTGGTTTAGCCCTGGTTTAGTCCTGGTTTAGTCCTGGTTTAGTCCTGGTTTAGTTCTGGTTTAGTCGTGCTTTAGACCTGGTTAGTCCTGCTTTAGTCCTGCTTTAGCCCTGGTTTAGTCCTGGTTTAGACCTGGTTTAGTCCTGGTTTGGACCTGGTTTAGTCCTGGTTTAGTCCTGCTTTAGTCCTGGTTTAGCCCTGGTTTAGTCCTGGTTTAGCCCTGGTTTAGTCCTGGTTTAGTCCTGGTTTAGTCCTGGTTTAGTCCTGGTTTGGACCTGGTTTAGTCCTGGTTTAGTCCTGGTTAAGACCTGGTTTAGTCCAGGTTTAGTCCTGGTTTAGTCCTGGTTTAGTCTTGCTTTAGTACTGGTTAAGACCTGGTTTAGTCCTGGTTTAGTCCTGGTTTAGTCCTGCTTTAGACCTGGTTTAGACCTGGTTTAGTCCTGGTTTAGTCCTGGTTTAGACCTTGTTTAGACCTGGTTTAGACCTGGTTAAGTCCTGGTTTAGTTCTGGTTTAGTCGTGCTTTAGTCCTGGTTTAGTCCTGGTTTAGTCCTGGTTTAGTCCTGGTTTAGTCCTGGTTTAGACCTGGTTTAGAACTGCTTTAGTCCTGGTTTAGTCCTGGTTTAGTCCTGGTTTAGTCCTGTTTTAGTCCTGGTTTAGTCCTGCTTTAGAACTGCTTTAGTCCTGCTTTAGACCTGCTTTAGTCCTGCTTTAGTCCTGCTTTAGTCCTGGTTTAGTCCTGCTTCAGTCCTGGTTTAGTCCTGCTTTAGACCTGCTTTAGACCTGGTTTAGTCCTGCTTTAGTCCTGGTTTAGTCCTGGTTTAGTCCTGCTTTAGTCCTGCTTTAGTCCTGCTTTAGTCCTGCTTTAGTCCTGCTTTAGTCCTGGTTTAGTCCTGGTTTAGTCCTGCTTTAGTCCTGCTTTAGTCCTACTTTAGTCCTGGTTTAGTCCTGCTTTAGTCCTGCTTTAGTCCTGGTTTAGTCCTGCTTTAGTCCTGGTTTAGTCCTGGTTTAGACCTGGTTTAGTCCTGGTTTAGTCCTGGTTTAGCCCTGGTTTAGTCCTGGTTTAGTCCTGGTTTAGACCTGGTTTAGTCCTGGTTTAGACCTGGTTTAGTCCTGGTTTAGTCCTGGTTTAGCCCTGGTTTAGTCCTGGTTTAGACCTGGTTTAGTCCTGGTTTAGTCCTGGTTTAGCCCTGGTTTTGTCCTGGTTTAGTCCTGGTTTAGTCCTGGTTTAGTCCTGGTTTGGACCTGGTTTAGTCCTGGTTTAGTCCTGGTTTAGACCTGGTTTAGTCCTGGTTTAGACCTGGTTTAGTCCTGTTTAGTCCTGGTTTAGTCCTGGTTTAGTCCTGTTTAGTCCTGGTTTAGTCCTGGTTTAGACCTGGTTTAGTCCTGGTTCAGACCTGGTTTAGTCCTGATTTAGTCCTGGTTTAGACCTGGTTTAGTCCTGGTTCAGACCTGGTTTAGTCCTGATTTAGTCCTGGTTTAGACCTGGTTTAGTCCTGCTTTCGACTTGGTTTAGTCCTGGTTTAGACCTGGTTTAGACCTGGTTTAGACCTGGTTTAGTCCTGGTTTAGACCTGGTTTAGACCTGGTTTGGACCTGGTTTAGTCCTGGTTTAGTCCTGGTTTAGTCCTGGTTTAGTCCTGCTTTAGTCCTGCTTTAGTCCTGGTTTAGTCCTGCTTTAGTCCTGGTTTAGTCCTGCTTTAGTCCTGGTTTAGACCTGCTTTAGTCCTGCTTTAGTCCTGCTTTAGTCCTGCTTTAGTCCTGGTTTAGTCCTGCTTTAGTCCTACTTTAGTCCTGCTTTAGTCCTGCTTTAGTCCTGCTTTAGTGCTGCTTTAGTCCTGCTTTAGTCCTGCTTTAGTCCTGCTTTAGTCCTGGTTTAGTCCTGCTTTAGTCCTGCTTTAGTCCTGCTTTAGTCCTGCTTTAGTCCTGCTTTAGTCCTGGTTTAGTCCTGCTTTAGTCCTGGTTTAGTCCTGCTTTAGTCCTGCTTTAGTCCTGCTTTAGTCCTGGTTTAGTCCTGGTTTAGTCCTGCTTTAGTCCTGCTTTAGTCCTGCTTTAGACCTGCTTTAGTCCTGGTTTAGTCCTGCTTTAGTCCTGCTTTAGTCCTGGTTTAGTCCTGGTTTAGTCCTGGTTTAGTCCTGCTTTAGTCCTGCTTTAGTCCTGGTTTAGTCCTGGTTTAGTCCTGGTTTAGACCTGGTTTAGTCCTGGTTTAGACCTGGTTTAGTCCTGGTTTAGTCCTGGTTTAGCCCTGGTTTAGTCCTGGTTTAGACCCGGTTTAGTCCTGGTTTAGTCCTGGTTTAGTCCTGGTTTGGTCCTGGTTTGGACCTGGTTTAGTCCTGGTTTAGTCCTGGTTTAGACCTGGTTTAGTCCTGGTTTAGTCCTGGTTTAGACCTGGTTTAGTCCTGGTTTAGACATGGTTTGGACCAGGTTTAGTCCTGGTTTAGTCCTGGTTTAGTTCTGGTTTAGTCGTGCTTTAGACCTGGTTAGTCCTGCTTTAGTCCTGCTTTAGCCCTGGTTTAGTCCTGGTTTAGACCTGGTTTAGTCCTGGTTTAGACCTGGTTTAGTCCTGGTTTAGTCCTGCTTTAGTCCTGGTTTAGTCCTGGTTTAGTCCTGGTTTAGTCCTGCTTTAGACCTGGTTTAGACCTGGTTTAGTCCTGGTTTAGTCCTGGTTTAGTCCTGGTTTAGACCTGGTTTAGACCTGGTTTAGACATGGTTTAGTCCTGGTTTAGTTCTGGTTTAGTCGTGCTTTAGTCCTGGTTTAGTCCTGGTTTAGTCCTGGTTTAGACCTGGTTTAGACCTGCTTTAGTCCTGGTTTAGTCCTGGTTTAGTCCTGGTTTAGTCCTGTTTTAGTCCTGGTTTAGTCCTGCTTGAGTCCTGCTTTAGTCCTGGTTTAGTCCTGCTTTAGTCCTGCTTTAGACCTGGTTTAGTCCTGCTTTAGTCCTGGTTTAGTCCTGGTTTAGTCCTGCTTTAGTCCTGCTTTAGTCCTGCTTTAGACCTGCTTTAGTCCTGCTTTAGTCCTGCTTTAGTCCTGCTTTAGTCCTGCTTTAGTCCTGCTTTAGTCCTACTTTAGTCCTGGTTTAGTCCTGGTTTAGTCCTGGTTTAGTCCTGGTTTAGTCCTGCTTTAGTCCTGCTTTAGTCCTGCTTTAGTCCTGCTTTAGTCCTGGTTTAGTCCTGGTTTAGTCCTGGTTTAGACCTGGTTTAGTCCTGGTTTAGTCCTGGTTTAGACATATTTTGGACCAGGTTCAGTCCTGGTTTAGTCATGGTTTAGCCCTGGTTTAGTCCTGGTTTAGTCCTGGTTTAGTCCTGTTTAGTCCTGGTTTAGTCCTGGTTTAGACCTGGTTTAGTCCTGGTTCAGACCTGGTTTAGTCCTGATTTAGTCCTGGTTTAGACCTGGTTTAGTCCTGCTTTAGACTTGGTTTAGTCCTGGTTTAGACCTGGTTTTGACCTGGTTTAGACCTGGTTTAGTCCAGGTTTAGTCCTGGTTTAGTCCTGGTTTAGTCCTGCTTTAGTCCTGCTTTAGTCCTGGTTTAGTCCTGCTTTTGTCCTGGTTTAGTCCTGCTTTAGTCCTGCTTTAGTCCTGCTTTAGTCCTGGTTTAGTCCTGCTTTAGTCCTACTTTAGTCCTGCTTTAGTCCTGCTTTAGTCCTGCTTTAGTGCTGCTTTAGTCCTGCTTTAGTCCTGCTTTAGTCCTGGTTTAGTCCTGCTTTAGTCCTGCTTTAGTCCTGCTTTAGTCCTGCTTTAGTCCTGCTTTAGTCCTGGTTTAGTCCTGCTTTAGTCCTGGTTTAGTCCTGCTTTAGTCCTGCTTTAGTCCTGCTTTAGTCCTGCTTTAGTCCTGGTTTAGTCCTGCTTTAGTCCTGGTTTAGTCCTGCTTTAGTCCTGCTTTAGTCCTGCTTTAGTCCTGCTTTAGTCCTGCTTTAGTCCTGGTTTAGTCCTGGTTTAGTCCTGCTTTAGTCCTGCTTTAGTCCTGCTTTAGTCCTGCTTTAGTCCTGCTTTAGACCTGCTTTAGTCCTGGTTTAGTCCTGGTTTAGTCCTGCTTTAGTCCTGCTTTAGTCCTGGTTTAGTCCTGGTTTAGTCCTGGTTTAGACCTGGTTTAGTCCTGGTTTAGACCTGGTTTAGTCCTGGTTTAGTCCTGGTTTAGCCCTGGTTTAGTCCTGGTTTAGACCTGGTTTAGTCCTGGTTTAGTCCTGGTTTAGCCCTGGTTTTGTCCTGGTTTAGTCCTGGTTTAGTCCTGGTTTAGTCCTGGTTTGGACCTGGTTTAGTCCTGGTTTAGACCTGGTTTAGTCCTGGTTTAGTCCTGGTTTAGACCTGGTTTAGTCCTGGTTTAGACATGGTTTGGACCAGGTTTAGTCCTGGTTTAGTCCTGGTTTAGCCCTGGTTTAGTCCTGGTTTAGTCCTGGTTTAGTCCTGGTTTAGTTCTGGTTTAGTCGTGCTTTAGACCTGGTTAGTCCTGCTTTAGTCCTGCTTTAGCCCTGGTTTAGTCCTGGTTTAGACCTGGTTTAGTCCTGGTTTGGACCTGGTTTAGTCCTGGTTTAGTCCTGCTTTAGTCCTGGTTTAGCCCTGGTTTAGTCCTGGTTTAGCCCTGGTTTAGTCCTGGTTTAGTCCTGGTTTAGTCCTGGTTTAGTCCTGGTTTGGACCTGGTTTAGTCCTGGTTTAGTCCTGGTTTAGACCTGGTTTAGTCCAGGTTTAGTCCTGGTTTAGTCCTGGTTTAGTCTTGCTTTAGTACTGGTTAAGACCTGGTTTAGTCCTGGTTTAGTCCTGGTTTAGTCCTGCTTTAGACCTGGTTTAGACCTGGTTTAGTCCTGGTTTAGTCCTGGTTTAGACCTTGTTTAGACCTGGTTTAGACCTGGTTAAGTCCTGGTTTAGTTCTGGTTTAGTCGTGCTTTAGTCCTGGTTTAGTCCTGGTTTAGTCCTGGTTTAGTCCTGGTTTAGTCCTGGTTTAGACCTGGTTTAGAACTGCTTTAGTCCTGGTTTAGTCCTGGTTTAGTCCTGGTTTAGTCCTGTTTTAGTCCTGGTTTAGTCCTGCTTTAGAACTGCTTTAGTCCTGCTTTAGACCTGCTTTAGTCCTGCTTTAGTCCTGCTTTAGTCCTGGTTTAGTCCTGCTTCAGTCCTGGTTTAGTCCTGCTTTAGACCTGCTTTAGACCTGGTTTAGTCCTGCTTTAGTCCTGGTTTAGTCCTGGTTTAGTCCTGCTTTAGTCCTGCTTTAGTCCTGCTTTAGTCCTGCTTTAGTCCTGCTTTAGTCCTGGTTTAGTCCTGGTTTAGTCCTGCTTTAGTCCTGCTTTAGTCCTACTTTAGTCCTGGTTTAGTCCTGCTTTAGTCCTGCTTTAGTCCTGGTTTAGTCCTGCTTTAGTCCTGGTTTAGTCCTGGTTTAGACCTGGTTTAGTCCTGGTTTAGTCCTGGTTTAGCCCTGGTTTAGTCCTGGTTTAGTCCTGGTTTAGACCTGGTTTAGTCCTGGTTTAGACCTGGTTTAGTCCTGGTTTAGTCCTGGTTTAGCCCTGGTTTAGTCCTGGTTTAGACCTGGTTTAGTCCTGGTTTAGTCCTGGTTTAGCCCTGGTTTTGTCCTGGTTTAGTCCTGGTTTAGTCCTGGTTTAGTCCTGGTTTGGACCTGGTTTAGTCCTGGTTTAGTCCTGGTTTAGACCTGGTTTAGTCCTGGTTTAGACCTGGTTTAGTCCTGTTTAGTCCTGGTTTAGTCCTGGTTTAGTCCTGTTTAGTCCTGGTTTAGTCCTGGTTTAGACCTGGTTTAGTCCTGGTTCAGACCTGGTTTAGTCCTGATTTAGTCCTGGTTTAGACCTGGTTTAGTCCTGCTTTAGACTTGGTTTAGTCCTGGTTTAGACCTGGTTTAGACCTGGTTTAGACCTGGTTTAGTCCTGGTTTAGACCTGGTTTAGACCTGGTTTAGACCTGGTTTAGTCCTGCTTTAGTCCTGCTTTAGTCCTGGTTTAGTCCTGCTTTAGTCCTGGTTTAGTCCTGCTTTAGTCCTGGTTTAGACCTGCTTTAGTCCTGCTTTAGTCCTGCTTTAGTCCTGCTTTAGTCCTGCTTTAGTCCTGGTTTAGTCCTTTTAGTCCTGCTTTAGTCCTGCTTTAGTCCTGCTTTAGTCCTGCTTTAGTCCTGGTTTAGTCCTGCTTTAGTCCTGGTTTAGTCCTGCTTTAGTCCTGCTTTAGTCCTGGTTTAGTCCTGCTTTAGTCCTTCTTTAGTCCTGGTTTAGTCCTGCTTTAGTCCTGCTTTAGTCCTGCTTTAGTGCTGCTTTAGTCCTGCTTTAGTCCTGCTTTAGTCCTGCTTTAGTCCTGCTTTAGTCCTGGTTTAGTCCTGCTTTAGTCCTGCTTTAGTCCTGCTTTAGTCCTGCTTTAGTCCTGCTTTAGTCCTGGTTTAGTCCTGCTTTAGTCCTGGTTTAGTCCTGCTTTAGTCCTGCTTTAGTCCTGGTTTAGTCCTGCTTTAGTCCTGCTTTAGTCCTGGTTTAGTCCTGCTTTAGTACTGGTTTAGTCCTGCTTTAGTCCTGCTTTAGTCCTGCTTTAGTCCTGCTTTAGTCCTGGTTTAGTCCTGGTTTAGTCCTGCTTTAGACCTGCTTTAGTCCTGCTTTAGTCCTGCTTTAGACCTGCTTTAGTCCTGCTTTAGTCCTGCTTTAGTCCTGGTTTAGTCCTGCTTTAGTCCTGCTTTAGTCCTGCTTTAGTCCTGGTTTAGTCCTGGTTTAGTCCTGGTTTAGTCCTGCTTTAGTCCTGCTTTAGTCCTGGTTTAGTCCTGGTTTAGTCCTGGTTTAGACCTGGTTTAGTCCTGGTTTAGACCTGGTTTAGTCCTGGTTTAGTCCTGGTTTAGCCCTGGTTTAGTCCTGGTTTAGCCCTGGTTTTGTCCTGGTTTAGTCCTGGTTTAGTCCTGGTTTAGTCCTGGTTTGGACCTGGTTTAGTCCTGGTTTAGTCCTGGTTTAGACCTGGTTTAGTCCTGGTTTAGTCCTGGTTTAGACATGATTTGGACCAGGTTTAGTCCTGGTTTAGTCCTGGTTTAGCCCTGGTTTAGTCCTGCTTTAGCCCTGGTTTAGTCCTGGTTTAGACCTGGTTTAGTCCTGGTTTAGTCCTGCTTTAGTCCTGGTTTAGCCCTGGTTTAGTCCTGGTTTAGCCCTGGTTTAGTCCTGGTTTAGTCCTGGTTTAGTCCTGGTTTAGTCCTGGTTTGGACCTGGTTTAGTCCTGGTTTAGTCCTGGTTTAGTCCTGGTTTAGACCTGGTTTAGTCCTGGTTTAGTCCTGGTTTAGTCCTGGTTTAATCCTGGTTTAGTCCTGCTTTAGTCCTGCTTTAGTCCTGCTTTAGACCTGCTTTAGTCCTGCTTTAGTCCTGCTTTAGTCCTGCTTTAGTCCTGCTTTAGACCTGCTTTAGTCCTGCTTTAGTCCTGCTTTAGTCCTGGTTTAGTCCTGCTTTAGTCCTGCTTTAGTCCTGCTTTAGTCCTGCTTTAGTCCTGCTTTAGTCCTGGTTTAGTCCTGCTTTAGTCCTGGTTTAGAACTGGTTTAGTTCTGGTTTAGTCCTGGTTTAGCCCTGGTTTAGTCCTGGTTTAGTCCTGGTTTAGTCCTGGTTTAGTCCTGGTTTAGACCTGGTTTAGTCCTGGTTTAGTCCTGGTTTAGCCCTGGTTTAGTCCTGGTTTAGACCTGGTTTAGTCCTGGTTTAGTCCTGGTTTAGCCCTGGTTTTGTCCTGGTTTAGTCCTGGTTTAGTCCTGGTTTAGTCCTGGTTTGGACCTGGTTTAGTCCTGGTTTAGTCCTGGTTTAGACCTGGTTTAGTCCTGGTTTAGTCCTGGTTTAGACCTGGTTTAGTCCTGGTTTAGACATGGTTTTGACCAGGTTTAGTCCTGGTTTAGTCCTGGTTTAGCCCTGGTTTAGTCCTGGTTTAGTCCTGGTTTAGTCCTGTTTAGTCCTGGTTTAGTCCTGGTTTAGACCTGGTTTAGTCCTGGTTCAGACCTGGTTTAGTCCTGATTTAGTCCTGGTTTAGACCTGGTTTAGTCCTGCTTTAGACTTGGTTTAGTCCTGGTTTAGACCTGGTTTAGACCTGGTTTAGACCTGGTTTAGTCCTGGTTTAGACCTGGTTTAGACCTGGTTTAGACCTGGTTTAGTCCTGGTTTAGTCCTGGTTTAGTCCTGGTTTAGTCCTGCTTTAGTCCTGCTTTAGTCCTGGTTTAGTCCTGCTTTAGTCCTGGTTTAGTCCTGCTTTAGTCCTGCTTTAGTCCTGGTTTAGACCTGCTTTAGTCCTGCTTTAGTCCTGCTTTAGTCCTGGTTTAGTCCTGCTTTAGACCTGCTTTAGTCCTGCTTTAGTGCTGCTTTAGTCCTGCTTTAGTCCTGCTTTAGTCCTGCTTTAGTCCTGCTTTAGTCCTGGTTTAGTCCTGCTTTAGTCCTGGTTTAGTCCTGGTTTAGTCCTGCTTTAATCCTGCTTTAGTCCTGCTTTAGTCCTGGTTTAGTCCTGGTTTAGTCCTGCTTTAGTCCTGGTTTAGTCCTGGTTTAGTCCTGCTTTAGTCCTGCTTTAGTCCTGGTTTAGTCCTGCTTTAGTCCTGCTTTAGTCCTGGTTTAGTCCTGCTTTAGTCCTGCTTTAGTCCTGCTTTAGTCCTGCTTTAGTCCTGCTTTAGTCCTGGTTTAGTCCTGCTTTAGTCCTGCTTTAGTCCTGGTTTAGTCCTGCTTTAGTCCTGGTTTAGTCCTGCTTTAGACCTGCTTTAGTCCTGCTTTAGTCCTGCTTTAGTCCTGGTTTAGTCCTGCTTTAGTCCTGCTTTAGTCCTGGTTTAGTCCTGCTTTAGTCCTGCTTTAGTCCTGGTTTAGTCCTGCTTTAGTCCTGCTTTAGTCCTGCTTTAGTCCTGCTTTAGTCCTGCTTTAGTCCTGCTTTAGACCTGCTTTAGTCCTGCTTTAGTCCTGCTTTAGTCCTGGTTTAGTCCTGCTTTAGTCCTAATTTAGGCCTGCTTCAGTCCTGGTTTAGTCCTGGTTTAGTCCTGGTTTAGTCCTGCTTTAGTCCTGCTTTAGTCCTGCTTTAGTCCTGGTTTAGTCCTGCTTTAGTCCTGCTTTAGTCCTGGTTTAGTCCTGCTTTAGTCCTGCTTTAGTCCTGGTTTAGTCCTGGTTTAGTCCTGCTTTAGTCCTGGTTTAGTCCTGGTTTAGTCCTGCTTTAGTCCTGCTTTAGTCCTGGTTTAGTCCTGCTTTAGTCCTGCTTTAGTCCTGGTTTAGTGCTGCTTTAGTCCTGGTTTAGTCCTGGTTTAGTCCTGCTTTAGTCCTGCTTTAGACCTGCTTTAGTCCTGCTTTAGACCTGCTTTAGACCTGCTTTAGTCCTGGTTTAGTCCTGCTTTAGTCCTGGTTTAGTCCTGGTTTAGTCCTGCTTTAGTCCTGCTTTAGTCCTGCTTTAGACCTGCTTTAGTCCTGGTTTAGTCCTGCTTTAGTCCTGCTTTAGTCCTGGTTTAGTCCTGCTTTAGTCCTGCTTTAGTCCCGGTTTAGTCCTGCTTTAGTCCTGCTTTAGTCCTGCTTTAGTCCTGCTTTAGTCCTGCTTTAGTCCTGCTTTAGTCCTGGTTTAGTCCTGCTTTAGTCCTGCTTTAGTCCCGGTTTAGTCCTGCTTTAGTCCTGCTTTAGTCCTGCTTTAGTCCTGCTTTAGTCCTGCTTTAGTCCTGCTTTAGTCCTGGTTTAGTCCTGCTTTAGTCCTGGTTTAGTCCTGCTTTAGTCCTGGTTTAGTCCTGGTTTAGTCCTGCTTTAGTCATGCTTTAGTCCTGGTTTAGTCCTGGTTTAGTCCTGCTTTAGTCCTGGTTTAGTCCTGGTTTAGTCCTGCTTTAGTCCTGCTTTAGTCCTGGTTTAGTCCTGCTTTAGTCCTGCTTTAGTCCTGGTTTAGTCCTGCTTTAGTCCTGCTTTAGTCCTGGTTTAGTCCTGCTTTAGTCCTGCTTTAGTCCTGGTTTAGTCCTGCTTTAGTCCTGCTTTAGTCCTGGTTTAGTCCTGCTTTAGTCCTGGTTAAGTCCTGCTTTAGACCTGCTTTAGTCCTGCTTTAGTCCAGCTTTAGTCCTGGTTTAGTCCTGCTTTAGTCCTGCTTTAGTCCTGGTTTAGTCCTGCTTTAGTCCTGCTTTAGTCCTGCTTTAGTCCTGCTTTAGTCCTGCTTTAGTCCTGCTTTAGACCTGCTTTAGTCCTGCTTTAGTCCTGCTTTAGTCCTGGTTTAGTCCTGCTTTAGTCCTAATTTAGGCCTGCTTCAGTCCTGGTTTAGTCCTGGTTTAGTCCTGGTTTAGTCCTGCTTTAGTCCTGCTTTAGTCCTGCTTTAGTCCTGCTTTAGTCCTGCTTTAGTCCTGGTTTAGTCCTGCTTTAGTCCTGGTTTAGTCCTGCTTTAGTCCTGGTTTAGTCCTGCTTTAGTCCTGCTTTAGTCCTGCTTTAGTCCTACTTTAGTCCTGCTTTAGTGCTGCTTTAGTCCTGCTTTAGTCCTGCTTTAGTCCTGCTTTAGTCCTGGTTTAGTCCTGGTTTAGTCCTGCTTTAGTCCTGGTTTAGTCCTGGTTTAGTCCTGCTTTAGTCCTGCTTTAGTCCTGGTTTAGTCCTGCTTTAGTCCTGCTTTAGTCCTGGTTTAGTGCTGCTTTAGTCCTGGTTTAGTCCTGGTTTAGTCCTGCTTTAGTCCTGCTTTAGACCTGCTTTAGTCCTGCTTTAGACCTGCTTTAGACCTGCTTTAGTCCTGGTTTAGTCCTGCTTTAGTCCTGGTTTAGTCCTGGTTTAGTCCTGCTTTAGTCCTGCTTTAGTCCTGCTTTAGTCCTGCTTTAGACCTGCTTTAGTCCTGGTTTAGTCCTGCTTTAGTCCTGCTTTAGTCCTGGTTTAGTCCTGCTTTAGTCCTGCTTTAGTCCCGGTTTAGTCCCGCTTTAGTCCTGCTTTAGTCCTGCTTTAGTCCTGGTTTAGTCCTGCTTTAGTCCTGCTTTAGTCCTGCTTTAGTCCTGCTTTAGACCTGCTTTAGTCCTGCTTTAGTCCTGCTTTAGTCCTGGTTTAGTCCTGCTTTAGTCCTGCTTTAGTCCTGCTTTAGTCCTGGTTTAGTCCTGCTTTAGTCCTGCTTTAGTCCTGGTTTAGTCCTGGTTTAGTCCTGGTTTAGTCCTGCTTTAGTCCTGCTTTAGTCCTGGTTTAGTCCTGCTTTAGACCTGCTTTAGTCCTGCTTTAGTCCTGCTTTAGTCCTGGTTTAGTCCTGATTTAGTCCTGGTTTAGTCCTGGTTTAGTCCTGCTTTAGTCCTGCTTTAGTCCTGGTTTAGTCCTGCTTTAGTCCTGCTTTAGTCCTGCTTTAGTCCTGCTTTAGTCCTGGTTTAGTCCTGCTTTAGTCCTACTTTAGTCCTGGTTTAGTCCTGCTTTAGTCCTGCTTTAGTCCTACTTTAGTCCTGGTTTAGTCCTGCTTTAGTCCTGCTTTAGTCCTGCTTTAGTCCTGCTTTAGTCCTGCTTTAGTCCTGCTCTAGTCCTGCTTTAGTCCTGGTTTAGTCCTGCTTTAGTCCTGCTTTAGTCCTACTTTAGTCCTGCTTTAGTCCTGCTTTAGTCCTGCTTTAGTCCTACTTTAGTCCTGGTTTAGTCCTGCTTTAGTCCTGCTTTAGTCCTACTTTAGTCCTGGTTTAGTCCTGCTTTAGTCCTGCTTTAGTCCTGCTTTAGTTCTGCTTTAGTCCTGCTTTAGTCCTGCTTTAGACCTGCTTTAGTCCTGCTTTAGTCCTGCTTTAGTCCTGCTTTAGTCCTGCTTTAGACCTGCTTTAGTCCTGCTTTAGTCCTGCTTTAGTCCTGGTTTAGTCCTGCTTTAGTCCTGGTTTAGTCCTGCTTTAGTCCTGCTTTAGTCCTGGTTTAGACCTGCTTTAGTCCTGCTTTAGTCCTGCTTTAGTCCTGGTTTAGTCCTGCTTTAGACCTGCTTTAGTCCTGCTTTAGTGCTGCTTTAGTCCTGCTTTAGTCCTGCTTTAGTCCTGCTTTAGTCCTGGTTTAGTCCTGTTTAGTCCTGGTTTAGTCCTGGTTTAGACCTGGTTTAGTCCTGGTTCAGACCTGGTTTAGTCCTGATTTAGTCCTGGTTTAGACCTGGTTTAGTCCTGCTTTAGACTTGGTTTAGTCCTGGTTTAGACCTGGTTTAGACCTGGTTTAGACCTGGTTTAGTCCTGGTTTAGACCTGGTTTAGACCTGGTTTAGACCTGGTTTAGTCCTGGTTTAGTCCTGGTTTAGTCCTGGTTTAGTCCTGCTTTAGTCCTGCTTTAGTCCTGGTTTAGTCCTGCTTTAGTCCTGGTTTAGTCCTGCTTTAGTCCTGCTTTAGTCCTGGTTTAGACCTGCTTTAGTCCTGCTTTAGTCCTGGTTTAGTCCTGCTTTAGACCTGCTTTAGTCCTGCTTTAGTGCTGCTTTAGTCCTGCTTTAGTCCTGCTTTAGTCCTGCTTTAGTCCTGCTTTAGTCCTGGTTTAGTCCTGCTTTAGTCCTGGTTTAGTCCTGGTTTAGTCCTGCTTTAATCCTGCTTTAGTCCTGCTTTAGTCCTGGTTTAGTCCTGGTTTAGTCCTGCTTTAGTCCTGGTTTAGTCCTGGTTTAGTCCTGCTTTAGTCCTGCTTTAGTCCTGGTTTAGTCCTGCTTTAGTCCTGCTTTAGTCCTGGTTTAGTCCTGCTTTAGTCCTGCTTTAGTCCTGCTTTAGTCCTGCTTTAGTCCTGCTTTAGTCCTGGTTTAGTCCTGCTTTAGTCCTGCTTTAGTCCTGGTTTAGTCCTGCTTTAGTCCTGGTTTAGTCCTGCTTTAGACCTGCTTTAGTCCTGCTTTAGTCCTGCTTTAGTCCTGGTTTAGTCCTGCTTTAGTCCTGCTTTAGTCCTGGTTTAGTCCTGCTTTAGTCCTGCTTTAGTCCTGGTTTAGTCCTGCTTTAGTCCTGCTTTAGTCCTGCTTTAGTCCTGCTTTAGTCCTGCTTTAGTCCTGCTTTAGACCTGCTTTAGTCCTGCTTTAGTCCTGCTTTAGTCCTGGTTTAGTCCTGCTTTAGTCCTAATTTAGGCCTGCTTCAGTCCTGGTTTAGTCCTGGTTTAGTCCTGGTTTAGTCCTGCTTTAGTCCTGCTTTAGTCCTGCTTTAGTCCTGGTTTAGTCCTGCTTTAGTCCTGCTTTAGTCCTGGTTTAGTCCTGCTTTAGTCCTGCTTTAGTCCTGGTTTAGTCCTGGTTTAGTCCTGCTTTAGTCCTGGTTTAGTCCTGGTTTAGTCCTGCTTTAGTCCTGCTTTAGTCCTGGTTTAGTCCTGCTTTAGTCCTGCTTTAGTCCTGGTTTAGTGCTGCTTTAGTCCTGGTTTAGTCCTGGTTTAGTCCTGCTTTAGTCCTGCTTTAGACCTGCTTTAGTCCTGCTTTAGACCTGCTTTAGACCTGCTTTAGTCCTGGTTTAGTCCTGCTTTAGTCCTGGTTTAGTCCTGGTTTAGTCCTGCTTTAGTCCTGCTTTAGTCCTGCTTTAGACCTGCTTTAGTCCTGGTTTAGTCCTGCTTTAGTCCTGCTTTAGTCCTGGTTTAGTCCTGCTTTAGTCCTGCTTTAGTCCCGGTTTAGTCCTGCTTTAGTCCTGCTTTAGTCCTGCTTTAGTCCTGCTTTAGTCCTGCTTTAGTCCTGCTTTAGTCCTGGTTTAGTCCTGCTTTAGTCCTGCTTTAGTCCCGGTTTAGTCCTGCTTTAGTCCTGCTTTAGTCCTGCTTTAGTCCTGCTTTAGTCCTGCTTTAGTCCTGCTTTAGTCCTGGTTTAGTCCTGCTTTAGTCCTGGTTTAGTCCTGCTTTAGTCCTGGTTTAGTCCTGGTTTAGTCCTGCTTTAGTCATGCTTTAGTCCTGGTTTAGTCCTGGTTTAGTCCTGCTTTAGTCCTGGTTTAGTCCTGGTTTAGTCCTGCTTTAGTCCTGCTTTAGTCCTGGTTTAGTCCTGCTTTAGTCCTGCTTTAGTCCTGGTTTAGTCCTGCTTTAGTCCTGCTTTAGTCCTGGTTTAGTCCTGCTTTAGTCCTGCTTTAGTCCTGGTTTAGTCCTGCTTTAGTCCTGCTTTAGTCCTGGTTTAGTCCTGCTTTAGTCCTGGTTAAGTCCTGCTTTAGACCTGCTTTAGTCCTGCTTTAGTCCAGCTTTAGTCCTGGTTTAGTCCTGCTTTAGTCCTGCTTTAGTCCTGGTTTAGTCCTGCTTTAGTCCTGCTTTAGTCCTGCTTTAGTCCTGCTTTAGTCCTGCTTTAGTCCTGCTTTAGACCTGCTTTAGTCCTGCTTTAGTCCTGCTTTAGTCCTGGTTTAGTCCTGCTTTAGTCCTAATTTAGGCCTGCTTCAGTCCTGGTTTAGTCCTGGTTTAGTCCTGGTTTAGTCCTGCTTTAGTCCTGCTTTAGTCCTGCTTTAGTCCTGCTTTAGTCCTGCTTTAGTCCTGGTTTAGTCCTGCTTTAGTCCTGGTTTAGTCCTGCTTTAGTCCTGGTTTAGTCCTGCTTTAGTCCTGCTTTAGTCCTGCTTTAGTCCTACTTTAGTCCTGCTTTAGTGCTGCTTTAGTCCTGCTTTAGTCCTGCTTTAGTCCTGCTTTAGTCCTGGTTTAGTCCTGGTTTAGTCCTGCTTTAGTCCTGGTTTAGTCCTGGTTTAGTCCTGCTTTAGTCCTGCTTTAGTCCTGGTTTAGTCCTGCTTTAGTCCTGCTTTAGTCCTGGTTTAGTGCTGCTTTAGTCCTGGTTTAGTCCTGGTTTAGTCCTGCTTTAGTCCTGCTTTAGACCTGCTTTAGTCCTGCTTTAGACCTGCTTTAGACCTGCTTTAGTCCTGGTTTAGTCCTGCTTTAGTCCTGGTTTAGTCCTGGTTTAGTCCTGCTTTAGTCCTGCTTTAGTCCTGCTTTAGTCCTGCTTTAGACCTGCTTTAGTCCTGGTTTAGTCCTGCTTTAGTCCTGCTTTAGTCCTGGTTTAGTCCTGCTTTAGTCCTGCTTTAGTCCCGGTTTAGTCCTGCTTTAGTCCTGCTTTAGTCCTGCTTTAGTCCTGGTTTAGTCCTGCTTTAGTCCTGCTTTAGTCCTGCTTTAGTCCTGCTTTAGACCTGCTTTAGTCCTGCTTTAGTCCTGCTTTAGTCCTGGTTTAGTCCTGCTTTAGTCCTGCTTTAGTCCTGCTTTAGTCCTGGTTTAGTCCTGCTTTAGTCCTGCTTTAGTCCTGGTTTAGTCCTGGTTTAGTCCTGGTTTAGTCCTGCTTTAGTCCTGCTTTAGTCCTGGTTTAGTCCTGCTTTAGACCTGCTTTAGTCCTGCTTTAGTCCTGCTTTAGTCCTGGTTTAGTCCTGATTTAGTCCTGGTTTAGTCCTGGTTTAGTCCTGCTTTAGTCCTGCTTTAGTCCTGGTTTAGTCCTGCTTTAGTCCTGCTTTAGTCCTGCTTTAGTCCTGCTTTAGTCCTGGTTTAGTCCTGCTTTAGTCCTACTTTAGTCCTGGTTTAGTCCTGCTTTAGTCCTGCTTTAGTCCTACTTTAGTCCTGGTTTAGTCCTGCTTTAGTCCTGCTTTAGTCCTGCTTTAGTCCTGCTTTAGTCCTGCTTTAGTCCTGCTCTAGTCCTGCTTTAGTCCTGGTTTAGTCCTGCTTTAGTCCTGCTTTAGTCCTACTTTAGTCCTGCTTTAGTCCTGCTTTAGTCCTGCTTTAGTCCTACTTTAGTCCTGGTTTAGTCCTGCTTTAGTCCTGCTTTAGTCCTACTTTAGTCCTGGTTTAGTCCTGCTTTAGTCCTGCTTTAGTCCTGCTTTAGTTCTGCTTTAGTCCTGCTTTAGTCCTGCTTTAGACCTGCTTTAGTCCTGCTTTAGTCCTGCTTTAGTCCTGCTTTAGTCCTGCTTTAGACCTGCTTTAGTCCTGGTTTAGTCCTGGTTTAGTCCTGCTTTAGTCCTGGTTTAGTCCTGCTTTAGTCCTGCTTTAGTACTGCTTTAGTCCTGCTTTAGTCCTGGTTTAGTCCTGCTTTAGTCCTGGTTTAGTCCTGCTTTAGTCCTGCTTTAGTACTGCTTTAGTCCTGCTTTAGTCCTGCTTTAGTACTGCTTTAGTCCTGCTTTAGTCCTGCTTTAGTCCTGCTTTAGACCTGCTTTAGTCCTGCTTTAGTCCTGCTTTAGTCCTGGTTTAGTCCTGCTTTAGTCCTGCTTTAGTCCTGCTTTAGTCCTGGTTTAGTCCTGGTTTAGTCCTGCTTTAGTCCTGCTTTAGTCCTGGTTTAGTCCTGGTTTAGTCCTGCTTTAGTCCTGCTTTAGTCCTGCTTTAGTCCTACTTTAGTCCTGCTTTAGTCCTGCTTTAGTCCTGCTTTAGTCCTACTTTAGTCCTGGTTTAGTCCTGCTTTAGTCCTGCTTTAGTCCTGCTTTAGTCCTGCTTTAGTCCTGCTCTAGTCCTGCTTTAGTCCTGGTTTAGTCCTGCTTTAGTCCTGCTTTAGTCCTGCTTTAGTCCTACTTTAGTCCTGCTTTAGTCCTGCTTTAGTCCTACTTTAGTCCTGGTTTAGTCCTACTTTAGTCCTGGTTTAGTCCTGCTTTAGTCCTGCTTTAGTCCTGCTTTAGTTCTGCTTTAGTCCTGCTTTAGTCCTGCTTTAGACCTGCTTTAGTCCTGCTTTAGTCCTGCTTTAGTCCTGCTTTAGTCCTGCTTTAGACCTGCTTTAGTCCTGCTTTAGAGCTGCTTTAGTCCTGGTTTAGTCCTGGTTTAGTCCTGCTTTAGTCCTGGTTTAGTCCTGCTTTAGTCCTGCTTTAGTCCTGCTTTAGTTCTGCTTTAGTCCTGCTTTAGTCCTGCTTTAGACCTGCTTTAGTCCTGCTTTAGTCCTGCTTTAGTCCTGCTTTAGTCCTGCTTTAGAGCTGCTTTAGTCCTGGTTTAGTCCTGGTTTAGTCCTGCTTTAGTCCTGGTTTAGTCCTGCTTTAGTCCTGCTTTAGTACTGCTTTAGTCCTGCTTTAGTCCTGCTTTAGTCCTGCTTTAGACCTGCTTTAGTCCTGCTTTAGAGCTGCTTTAGTCCTGGTTTAGTCCTGGTTTAGTCCTGCTTTAGTCCTGATTTAGTCCTGCTTTAGTCCTGCTTTAGTACTGCTTTAGTCCTGGTTTAGTCCTGCTTTAGTCCTGGTTTAGTCCTGGTTTAGTCCTGCTTTAGTCCTGCTTTAGTCCTGCTTTAGACCTGGTTTAGTCCTGGTTTAGTCCTGCTTTAGTCCTGGTTTAGTCCTGCTTTAGTCCTGCTTTAGTCCTGCTTTAGTCCTGCTTTAGTCCTGGTTTAGTCCTGCTTTAGTCCTGGTTTAGTCCTGCTTTAGTCCTGCTTTAGTCCTGGTTTAGTCCTGCTTTAGTCCTGCTTTAGTCCTGCTTTAGTCCTAGTTTAGTCCTGGTTTAGTCCTGCTTTAGTCCTGCTTTAGTCCTGGTTTAGTCCTGCTTTAGTCCTGCTTTATTCCTGGTTTAGTCCTGCTTTAGTCCTGCTTTAGTCCTGGTTTAGTCCTGCTTTAGTCCTGCTTTATTCCTGGTTTAGTCCTGCTTTAGTCCTGCTTTAGTCCTGGTTTAGTCCTGCTTTAGTCCTGCTTTAGTCCTGGTTTAGTCCTGCTTTAGTCCTGGTTTAGTCCTGGTTTAGTCCTGCTTTAGTCCTGGTTTAGTCCTGCTTTAGACCTGCTTTAGTCCTGGTTTAGTCCTGCTTTAGTCCTGGTTTAGTCCTCCTTTAGTCCTGCTTTAGTCCTGGTTTAGTCCTGCTTTAGTCCTGCTTTAGTCCTGGTTTAGTCTTGCTTTAGTCCTGCTTTAGTCCTGCTTTAGTCCTGCTTTAGTCCTGCTTTAGTCCTGGTTTAGTCCTGCTTTAGTCCTGCTTTAGTCCTGGTTTAGTCCTGGTTTAGTCCTGGTTTAGTCCTGCTTTAGTCCTGCTTTAGTCCTGCTTTAGTCCTGCTTTAGTCCTGCTTTAGTCCTGGTTTAGTCCTGCTTTAGTCCTGCTTTAGTCCTGGTTTAGTCCTGCTTTAGTCCTGCTTTAGTCCTGGTTTAGTCCTGGTTTAGTCCTGCTTTGGTCCTCGTTTAGTCCTGGTTTAGTCCTGCTTTAGTCCTGCTTTAGTCCTGGTTTAGTCCTGCTTTAGTCCTGCTTTAGTCCTGCTTTAGTCCTGCTTTAGACCTGCTTTAGTCCTGGTTTAGTCCTGCTTTAGTCCTGCTTTAGTCCTGGTTTAGTCCTGCTTTAGTCCTGCTTTAGTCCTGGTTTAGTCCTGCTTTAGTCCTGCTTTAGTCCTGGTTTAGTCCTGCTTTAGTCCTGCTTTAGTCCTGCTTTAGTCCTGGTTTAGTCCTGCTTTAGTCCTGCTTTAGTCCTGGTTTAGTCCTGGTTTAGTCCTGGTTTAGTCCTGCTTTAGTCCTGCTTTAGTCCTGGTTTAGTCCTGCTTTAGTCCTGCTTTAGACCTGCTGTAGTCCTGCTTTTTTCCTGCTTTAGTCCTGCTTTAGTCCTGCTTTAGTCCTGCTTTAGTCCTGCTTTTGACCTGCTTTAGTCCTGCTTTAGTCCTGCTTTAGTCCTGCTTTTGTCCTATTTTAGTCCTGCTTTAGTCCTGCTTTAGTCCTGCTTTAGTCCTGCTTTAGTCCTGGTTTAGTCCTGCTTTAGTCCTGCTTTAGTCCTACTTTAGTCCTGCTTTAGTCCTGCTTTAGTCCTGCTTTAGTCCTGCTTTAGTCCTGCTTTAGTCCTGCTTTAGTCCACCTTTAGTCCTGCTTTAGTCCTGCTTTAGTCCTGCTTTAGTCCTGCTTTAGTCCTAATTTAGTCCTACTTTAGTCCTGGTTTAGTGCTGGTTTAGTCCTTGTTTAGTCCTGGTTTGGACCTGGTTTAGTCCTGGTTTAGTCCTGGTTTAGTCCTGGTTTAGTCCTGGTTTAGACCTGGTTTAGTCCTGGTTCAGACCTGGTTTAGTCCTGGTTTAGTCCTGGTTTAGTCCTGGTTTAGACCTGGTTTAGACCTGGTTTTGACCTGGTTTAGTCCTGGTTTAGTCTTGCTTTAGTACTTGTTAAGACCTGGTTTAGTCCTGGTTTAGTCCTGGTTTAGTCCTGCTTTAGACCTGGTTTAGACCTGGTTTAGTCCTGGTTTAGTCCTGGTTTAGTCCTGCTTTAGACTTGGTTTAGTCCTGGTTTAGACCTGGTTTAGACCTGGTTTAGACCTGGTTTAGTCCTGGTTTAGACCTGGTTTAGACCTGGTTTAGACCTGGTTTAGTCCTTGTTTAGTCCTGGTTTAGTCCTGGTTTAGTCCTGCTTTAGTCCTGCTTTAGTCCTGCTTTAGTCCTGCTTTAGTCCTGCTTTAGTCCTGGTTTAGTCCTGCTTTAGTCCTGGTTTACTCCTGCTTTAGTCCTGGTTTAGTCCTGGTTTAGTCCTGCTTTAGTCCTGCTTTAGTCCTGGTTTAGTCCTGCTTTAGTCCTGCTTTAGTCCTGCTTTAGTCCTATTTTAGTCCTGCTTTAGTCCTGCTTTAGTCCTGCTTTAGTCCTGCTTTAGTCCTGCTTTAGTCCTGGTTTAGTCCTGCTTTAGTCCTGCTTTAGTCCTGCTTTAGTCCTGCTTTAGTCCTGCTTTAGTCCACCTTTAGTCCTGCTTTAGTCCTGCTTTAGTCATGCTTTAGTCCTGCTTTAGTCCTGCTTTAGTCCTAATTTAGTCCTACTTTAGTCCTGGTTTAGTGCTGGTTTAGTCCTTGTTTAGTCCTGGTTTGGACCTGGTTTAGTCCTGGTTTAGTCCTGGTTTAGTCCTGGTTTAGTCCTGGTTTAGACCTGGTTTAGTCCTGGTTCAGACCTGGTTTAGTCCTGGTTTAGTCCTGGTTTAGTCCTGGTTTAGACCTGGTTTAGACCTGGTTTTGACCTGGTTTAGTCCTGGTTTAGTCTTGCTTTAGTACTTGTTAAGACCTGGTTTAGTCCTGGTTTAGTCCTGGTTTAGTCCTGCTTTAGACCTGGTTTAGACCTGGTTTAGTCCTGGTTTAGTCCTGGTTTAGTCCTGCTTTAGACCTGGTTTAGACCTGGTTTAGTCCTGGTTTAGTCCTGGTTTAGTCCTGGTTTGGACTTGGTTTAGACCTGGTTTAGACCTGGTTTAGTCCTGGTTTAGTTCTGGTTTAGTCCTGGTTTAGTCCTGGTTTAGTCCTGGTTTAGTCCTGGTTTAGACCTGGTTTAGACCTGGTTAGTCCTGGTTTAGTCCTGCTTTAGTCCTGGTTTAGTCCTGGTTTAGTCCTGGTTTAGTCCTGGTTTAGACCTGGTTTGGACCTGCTTTAGTCCTGGTTTAGTCCTGGTTTAGTCCTGGTTTAGTCCTGTTTTAGTCTTGGTTTAGTCCTGCTTTAGTCCTGCTTTAGTCCTGCTTTAGACCTGCTTTAGTCCTGCTTTAGTCCTGCTTTAGTCCTGGTTTAGACCTGGTTTAGACCTGCTTTAGACCTGGTTTAGTCCTGGTTTAGACATGGTTTGGACCAGGTTCAGTCCTGGTTTAGTCCTGGTTTAGCCCTGGTTTAGTCCTGGTTTAGTCCTGGTTTAGTCCTGTTTAGTCCTGGTTTAGTCCTGGTTTAGACCTGGTTTAGTCCTGGTTCAGACCTGGTTTAGTCCTGGTTTAGTCCTGGTTTAGACCTGGTTTAGTCCTGCTTTAGACTTGGTTTAGTCCTGGTTTAGACCTGGTTTAGACCTGGTTTAGACCTGGTTTAGACCTGGTTTAGTCCTGGTTTAGTCCTGGTTTAGTCCTGGTTTAGTCCTGCTTTAGTCCTGCTTGAGTCCTGCTTTAGACCTGCTTTAGTCCTGCTTTAGTCCTGCTTTAGTCCTGCTTTAGTCCTGCTTTAGTCCTGCTTTAGTCCTGGTTTAGTCCTGCTTTAGTCCTGCTTTAGTCCTGGTTTAGTCCTGGTTTAGTCCTGGTTTAGTCCTGCTTTAGTCCTGCTTTAGTCCTGGTTTAGTCCTGCTTTAGTCCTGCTTTAGTCCTGCTTTAGTCCTGGTTTAGTCCTGCTTTAGTCCTGGTTTAGTCCTGCTTGAGTCCTGCTTTAGACCTGCTTTAGTCCTGGTTTAGTCCTGGTTTAGTCCTGCTTTAGTCCTGGTTTAGTCCTGCTTTAGTCCTGGTTTAGTCCTGGTTTAGTCCTGGTTTAGTCCTGCTTTAGTCCTGCTTTAGTCCTGGTTTAGTCCTGCTTTAGTCCTGCTTTAGTCCTGCTTTAGTCCTGGTTTAGTCCTGCTTTAGTCCTGCTTTAGTCCTGCTTGAGTCCTGCTTTAGACCTGCTTTAGTCCTGGTTTAGTCCTGCTTTAGTCCTGGTTTAGTCCTGCTTTAGTCCTGCTTTAGTCCTGCTTTAGTCCTGCTTTAGACCTGCTTTAGTCCTGCTTTAGTCCTGCTTTAGTCCTGGTTTAGTCCTGCTTTAGTCCTGCTTTAGTCCTGCTTTAGTCCTGCTTTAGTCCTGGTTTAGTCCTGCTTTAGTCCTGCTTTAGTCCTGGTTTAGTCCTGGTTTAGTCCTGGTTTAGTCCTGCTTTAGTCCTGCTTTAGTCCTGCTTTAGTCCCGGTTTAGTCCCGCTTTAGTCCTACTTTAGTCCTGCTTTAGTCCTGCTTTAGTCCTGCTTTAGACCTGCTTTAGTCCTGCTTTAGTCCTGCTTTAGTCCTGGTTTAGTCCTGCTTTAGTCCTGCTTTAGTCCTGGTTTAGTCCTGCTTTAGTCCTGGTTTAGTCCTGCTTTAGTCCTGCTTTAGTCCTGGTTTAGTCCTGCTTTAGTCCTGCTTTAGACCTGCTTTAGTCCTGCTTTAGTCCTGCTTTAGTCCTGGTTTAGTCCTGCTTTAGTCCTGCTTTAGTCCTGCTTTAGTCCTGGTTTAGTCCTGCTTTAGTCCTGCTTTAGTCCTGGTTTAGTCCTGGTTTAGTCCTGCTTTAGTCCTGCTTTAGTCCTGCTTTAGTCCTGCTTTAGTCCTGCTCTAGTCCTGCTTTAGTCCTGGTTTAGTCCTGCTTTAGTCCTGCTTTAGTCCTGCTTTAGTCCTACTTTAGTCCTGCTTTAGTCCTGCTTTAGTCCTGCTTTAGTCCTACTTTAGTCCTGGTTTAGTCCTGCTTTAGTCCTGCTTTAGTCCTACTTTAGTCCTGGTTTAGTCCTGCTTTAGTCCTGCTTTAGTCCTGGTTTAGTCCTGCTTTAGTCCTGCTTTAGTCCTGCTTTAGTCCTACTTTAGTCCTGCTTTAGTCCTACTTTAGTCCTGGTTTAGTCCTGCTTTAGTCCTGCTTTAGTTCTGCTTTAGTCCTGCTTTAGTCCTGCTTTAGACCTGCTTTAGTCCTGCTTTAGTCCTGCTTTAGTCCTGCTTTAGTCCTGCTTTAGACCTGCTTTAGTCCTGCTTTAGAGCTGCTTTAGTCCTGGTTTAGTCCTGGTTTAGTCCTGCTTTAGTCCTGGTTTAGTCCTGCTTTAGTCCTGCTTTAGTACTGCTTTAGTCCTGCTTTAGTCCTGCTTTAGTCCTGCTTTAGACCTGCTTTAGTCCTGCTTTAGAGCTGCTTTAGTCCTGGTTTAGTCCTGGTTTAGTCCTGCTTTAGTCCTGCTTTAGTCCTGCTTTACTCCTGGTTTAGTCCTGCTTTAGTCCTGCTTTAGTACTGCTTTAGTCCTGGTTTAGTCCTGCTTTAGTCCTGGTTTAGTCCTGGTTTAGTCCTGCTTTAGTCCTGCTTTAGTCCTGCTTTAGTCCTGGTTTAGTCCTGGTTTAGTCCTGCTTTAGTCCTGCTTTAGTCCTGCTTTAGTCCTGCTTTAGTCCTGCTTTAGTCCTGCTTTAGTCCTGGTTTAGTCCTGCTTTAGTCCTGGTTTAGTCCTGCTTTAGTCCTAGTTTAGTCCTGGTTTAGTCCTGCTTTAGTCCTGGTTTAGTCCTGGTTTAGTCCTGCTTTAGTCCTGCTTTAGTCCTGGTTTAGTCCTGCTTTAGTCCTGCTTTAATCCTGGTTTAGTCCTGCTTTAGTCCTGCTTTAGTCCTGGTATAGTCCTGGTTTAGTCCTGCTTTAGTCCTGGTTTAGTCCTGCTTTAGACCTGCTTTAGTCCTGGTTTAGTCCTGCTTTAGTCCTGGTTTAGTCCTGCTTTAGTCCTGCTTTAGTCCTGGTTTAGTCCTGCTTTAGTCCTGCTTTAGTCCTGGTTTAGTCTTGCTTTAGTCCTGCTTTAGTCCTGCTTTAGTCCTGCTTTAGTCCTGGTTTAGTCCTGCTTTAGTTCTGCTTTAGTCCTGGTTTAGTCCTGGTTTAGTCCTGGTTTAGTCCTGCTTTAGTCCTGCTTTAGTCCTGCTTTAGTCCTGCTTTAGTCCTGCTTTAGTCCAGGTTTAGTCCTGCTTTAGTCCTGCTTTAGTCCTGCTTTAGTCCTGCTTTAGTCCTGGTTTAGTCCTGCTTTAGTCCTGCTTTAGTCCTGGTTTAGTCCTGCTTTAGTCCTGCTTTAGTCCTGGTTTAGTCCTGCTTTAGTCCTGCTTTAGTCCTGGTTTAGTCCTGCTTTAGTCCTGCTTTAGTCCTGCTTTAGTCCTGGTTTAGTCCTGCTTTAGTCCTGCTTTAGTCCTGGTTTAGTCCTGGTTTAGTCCTGGTTTAGTCCTGCTTTAGTCCTGCTTTAGTCCTGGTTTAGTCCTGCTTTAGTCCTGCTTTAGTTCTGCTTTAGTCCTGCTTTAGACCTGCTTTAGTCCTGCTTTAGTCCTGCTTTAGTCCTGCTTTAGTCCTGCTTTTGACCTGCTTTAGTCCTGCTTTAGTCCTGCTTTAGTCCTGCTTTAGTCCTGTTTTAGTCCTGCTTTAGTCCTGGTTTACTCCTGCTTTAGTCCTGGTTTAGTCCTGGTTTAGTCCTGCTTTAGTCCTGCTTTAGTCCTGGTTTAGTCCTGCTTTAGTCCTGCTTTAGTCCTGCTTTAGTCCTGCTTTAGTCCTATTTTAGTCCTGCTTTAGTCCTGCTTTAGTCCTGCTTTAGTCCTACTTTAGTCCTGGTTTAGTCCTGCTTTAGTCCTGCTTTAGTCCTACTTTAGTCCTGCTTTAGTCCTGCTTTAGTCCTGCTTTAGTCCTGCTTTAGTCCTGCTTTAGTCCTGGTTTAGTCCTGCTTTAGTCCTGCTTTAGTCCTGCTTTAGTCCTGCTTTAGTCCTACTTTAGTCCTGCTTTAGTCCTGCTTTAGTCCTGCTTTAGTCCTACTTTAGTCCTGGTTTAGTGCTGGTTTAGTCCTTGTTTAGTCCTGGTTTGGACCTGGTTTAGTCCTGGTTTAGTCCTGGTTTAGACCTGGTTTAGTCCTGGTTTAGTCCTGGTTTAGTCCTGGTTTAGACCTGGTTTAGTCCTGGTTTAGTCCTGGTTTAGTCCTGGTTTAGACCTGGTTTAGTCCTGGTTTAGTCCTGGTTTAGTCTTGCTTTAGTACTTGTTAAGACCTGGTTTAGTCCTGGTTTAGTCCTGGTTTAGTCCTGCTTTAGACCTGGTTTAGACCTGGTTTAGTCCTGGTTTAGTCCTGGTTTAGTCCTGGTTTAGTCCTGCTTTAGTCCTGCTTTAGTCCTGGTTTAGTCCTGCTTTAGTCCTGGTTTAGTCCTGCTTTAGTCCTGGTTTAGACCTGCTTTAGTCCTGCTTTAGTCCTGCTTTAGTCCTGGTTTAGTCCTGCTTTAGTCCTACTTTAGTCCTGCTTTAGTCCTGCTTTAGTCCTGCTTTAGTGCTGCTTTAGTCCTGCTTTAGTCCTGCTTTAGTCCTGCTTTAGTCCTGGTTTAGTCCTGCTTTAGTCCTGCTTTAGTCCTGCTTTATTCCTGCTTTAGTCCTGCTTTAGTCCTGGTTTAGTCCTGCTTTAGTCCTGGTTTAGTCCTGCTTCAGTCCTGCTTTAGTCCTGCTTTAGTCCTGCTTTAGTCCTGGTTTAGTCCTGGTTTAGTCCTGCTTTAGTCCTGGTTTAGTCCTGGTTTAGTCCTGCTTTAGTCCTGCTTTAGTCCTGGTTTAGTCCTGCTTTAGTCCTGCTTTAGTCCTGGTTTAGTCCTGCTTTAGTCCTGCTTTAGTCCTGGTTTAGTCCTGCTTTAGTCCTGCTTTAGTCCTGGTTTAGTCCTCCTTTAGTCCTGGTTTAGTCCTGGTTTAGTCCTGCTTTAGTCCTGGTTTAGTCCTGCTTTAGACCTGCTTTAGTCCTGGTTTAGTCCTGCTTTAGTCCTGGTTTAGTCCTGCTTTAGTCCTGCTTTAGTCCTGGTTTAGTCCTGCTTTAGTCCTGCTTTAGTCCTGGTTTAGTCCTGCTTTAGTCCTGCTTTAGTCCTGCTTTAGTCCTGCTTTAGACCTGCTTTAGTCCTGCTTTAGTCCTGCTTTAGTCCTGGTTTAGTCCTGCTTTAGTCCTAATTTAGTCCTGCTTCAGTTCTGGTTTAGTCCTGGTTTAGTCCTGGTTTAGTCCTGCTTTAGTCCTGCTTTAGTCCTGCTTTAGTCCTGGTTTAGTCCTGCTTTAGTCCTGCTTTAGTCCTGCTTTAGTCCTGCTTTAGTCCTGCTTTAGTCCTATCTTAGTCCTGCTTTAGTCCTGCTTTAGTCCTGCTTTAGTCCTACTTTAGTCCTGGTTTAGTCCTGCTTTAGTCCTGCTTTAGTCCTACTTTAGTCCTGCTTTAGTCCTGCTTTAGTCCTGCTTTAGTCTTGCTTTAGTCCTGGTTTAGTACTGCTTTAGTCCTGCTTTAGTCCTGGTTTAGTCCTGCTTTAGTCCTGCTTTAGTCCTGCTTTAGTCCTGGTTTAGTCCTGGTTTAGTCCTGGTTTAGTCCTGGTTTAGTCCTGGTTTAGTCCTGCTTTAGTCCTGGTTTAGTCCTGCTTTAGTCCTGCTTTAGTCCTGCTTCAGACCTGCTTTAGACCTGCTTTAGTCCTGCTTTAGTCCTGCTTTAGTCCTGGTTTAGTCCTGATTTAGTCCTGGTTTAGTCCTGGTTTAGTCCTGCTTTAGTCCTGCTTTAGTCCTGCTTTAGTCCTGCTTTAGTCCTGCTCTAGTCCTGCTTTAGTCCTGGTTTAGTCCTGCTTTAGTCCTGCTTTAGTCCTGCTTTAGTCCTACTTTAGTCCTGCTTTAGTCCTGCTTTAGTCCTGCTTTAGTCCTACTTTAGTCCTGGTTTAGTCCTGCTTTAGTCCTGCTTTAGTCCTACTTTAGTCCTGGTTTAGTCCTGCTTTAGTCCTGCTTTAGTCCTGGTTTAGTCCTGCTTTAGTCCTGCTTTAGTCCTGCTTTAGTCCTACTTTAGTCCTGCTTTAGTCCTGCTTTAGTCCTGCTTTAGTCCTACTTTAGTCCTGGTTTAGTCCTGCTTTAGTCCTGCTTTAGTCCTACTTTAGTCCTGGTTTAGTCCTGCTTTAGTCCTACTTTAGTCCTGGTTTAGTCCTGCTTTAGTCCTACTTTAGTCCTGGTTTAGTCCTGCTTTAGTCCTGCTTTAGTCCTGCTTTAGACCTGCTTTAGTCCTGCTTTAGTCCTGCTTTAGACCTGCTTTAGTCCTGCTTTAGTCCTGCTTTAGTCCTGCTTTAGTCCTGCTTTAGACCTGCTTTAGTCCTGCTTTAGAGCTGCTTTAGTCCTGGTTTAGTCCTGGTTTAGTCCTGCTTTAGTCCTGGTTTAGTCCTGCTTTAGTCCTGCTTTAGTACTGCTTTAGTCCTGCTTTAGTCCTGCTTTAGTCCTGCTTTTGACCTGCTTTAGTCCTGCTTTAGAGCTGCTTTAGTCCTGGTTTAGTCCTGGTTTAGTCCTGCTTTAGTCCTGGTTTAGTCCTGCTTTAGTCCTGGTTTAGTCCTGGTTTAGTCCTGCTTTAGTCCTGCTTTAGTCCTGCTTTAGACCTGGTTTAGTCCTGGTTTAGACCTGCTTTAGACCTGCTTTAGTCCTGGTTTAGTCCTGCTTTAGTCCTGGTTTAGTACTGCTTTAGTCCTGCTTTAGTCCTGCTTTAGTCCTGCTTTAGACCTGCTTTAGTCCTGCTTTAGTCCTGCTTTAGTACTGCTTTAGTCCTGCTTTAGTCCTGGTTTAGTCCTGCTTTAGTCCTGCTTTAGTACTGCTTTAGTCCTGCTTTAGTCCTGCTTTAGTCCTGCTTTAGACCTGCTTTAGTCCTGCTTTAGAGCTGCTTTAGTCCTGGTTTAGTCCTGCTTTAGTCCTGCTTTAGTCCTGGTTTAGTCCTGGTTTAGTCCTGGTTTAGTCCTGCTTTAGTCCTGGTTTAGTCCTGGTTTAGTCCTGCTTTAGTCCTGCTTTAGTCCTGGTTTAGTCCTGCTTTAGTCCTGGTTTAGTCCTGCTTTAATCCTGGTTTAGTCCTGCTTTAGTCCTGCTTTAGTCCTGGTATAGTCCTGGTTTAGTCCTGCTTTAGTCCTGGTTTAGTCCTGCTTTAGACCTGCTTTAGTCCTGGTTTAGTCCTGCTTTAGTCCTGGTTTAGTCCTGCTTTAGTCCTGCTTTAGTCCTGCTTTAGTCCTGCTTTAGTCCTGGTTTAGTCCTGCTTTAGTCCTGCTTTAGTCCTGGTTTAGTCTTGCTTTAGTCCTGCTTTAGTCCTGCTTTAGTCCTGCTTTAGTCCTGGTTTAGTCCTGCTTTAGTTCTGCTTTAGTCCTGGTTTAGTCCTGGTTTAGTCCTGGTTTAGTCCTGGTTTAGTCCTGCTTTAGTCCTGCTTTAGTCCTGCTTTAGTCCTGGTTTAGTCCTGCTTTAGTCCAGGTTTAGTCCTGCTTTAGTCCTGCTTTAGTCCTGCTTTAGTCCTGCTTTAGTCCTGGTTTAGTCCTGCTTTAGTCCTGCTTTAGACCTGCTTTAGTCCTGGTTTAGTCCTGCTTTAGTCCTGCTTTAGTCCTGGTTTAGTCCTGCTTTAGTCCTGCTTTAGTCCTGGTTTAGTCCTGCTTTAGTCCTGCTTTAGTCCTGGTTTAGTCCTGCTTTAGTCCTGCTTTAGTCCTGCTTTAGTCCTGGTTTAGTCCTGCTTTAGTCCTGCTTTAGTCCTGGTTTAGTCCTGGTTTAGTCCTGGTTTTGTCCTGCTTTAGTCCTGCTTTAGTCCTGGTTTAGTCCTGCTTTAGTCCTGCTTTAGTTCTGCTTTAGTCCTGCTTTAGACCTGCTTTAGTCCTGCTTTAGTCCTGCTTTAGTCCTGCTTTAGTCCTGCTTTTGACCTGCTTTAGTCCTGCTTTAGTCCTGCTTTAGTCCTGCTTTAGTCCTGTTTTAGTCCTGCTTTAGTCCTGCTTTACTCCTGCTTTAGTCCTGGTTTAGTCCTGGTTTAGTCCTGCTTTAGTCCTGCTTTAGTCCTGGTTTAGTCCTGCTTTAGTCCTGCTTTAGTCCTGCTTTAGTCCTGCTTTAGTCCTATTTTAGTCCTGCTTTAGTCCTGCTTTAGTCCTGCTTTAGTCCTGCTTTAGTCCTGCTTTAGTCCTGCTTTAGTCCTGCTTTAGTCCTGGTTTAGTCCTGCTTTAGTCCTGCTTTAGTCCTGCTTTAGTCCTGCTTTAGTCCTACTTTAGTCCTGCTTTAGTCCTGGTTTAGTGCTGGTTTAGTCCTTGTTTAGTCCTGGTTTGGACCTGGTTTAGTCCTGGTTTAGTCCTGGTTTAGACCTGGTTTAGTCCTGGTTTAGTCCTGGTTTAGTCCTGGTTTAGACCTGGTTTAGTCCTGGTTTAGTCCTGGTTTAGTCCTGGTTTAGACCTGGTTTAGACCTGGTTTAGACCTGGTTTAGTCCTGGTTTAGTCCTGGTTTAGTCTTGCTTTAGTACTTGTTAAGACCTGGTTTAGTCCTGGTTAAGTCCTGGTTTAGTCCTGCTTTAGACCTGGTTTAGACCTGGTTTAGTCCTGGTTTAGTCCTGGTTTAGTCCTGGTTTAGTCCTGCTTTAGTCCTGCTTTAGTCCTGGTTTAGTCCTGCTTTAGTCGTGGTTTAGTCCTGCTTTAGTCCTGGTTTAGACCTGCTTTAGTCCTGCTTTAGTCCTGCTTTAGTCCTGGTTTAGTCCTGCTTTAGTCCTACTTTAGTCCTGCTTTAGTCCTGCTTTAGTCCTGCTTTAGTGCTGCTTTAGTCCTGCTTTAGTCCTGCTTTAGTCCTGCTTTAGTCCTGCTTTAGTCCTGGTTTAGTCCTGCTTTAGTCCTGCTTTAGTCCTGCTTTATTCCTGCTTTAGTCCTGCTTTAGTCCTGGTTTAGTCCTGCTTTAGTCCTGGTTTAGTCCTGCTTCAGTCCTGCTTTAGTCCTGCTTTAGTCCTGCTTTAGTCCTGGTTTAGTCCTGGTTTAGTCCTGCTTTAGTCCTGGTTTAGTCCTGGTTTAGTCCTGCTTTAGTCCTGCTTTAGTCCTGGTTTAGTCCTGCTTTAGTCCTGCTTTAGTCCTGGTTTAGTCCTGCTTTAGTCCTGCTTTAGTCCTGGTTTAGTCCTGCTTTAGTCCTGCTTTAGTCCTGGTTTAGTCCTGCTTTAGTCCTGGTTTAGTCCTGGTTTAGTCCTGCTTTAGTCCTGGTTTAGTCCTGCTTTAGACCTGCTTTAGTCCTGGTTTAGTCCTGCTTTAGTCCTGGTTTAGTCCTGCTTTAGTCCTGCTTTAGTCCTGGTTTAGTCCTGCTTTAGTCCTGCTTTAGTCCTGGTTTAGTCCTGCTTTAGTCCTGCTTTAGTCCTGCTTTAGTCCTGCTTTAGACCTGCTTTAGTCCTGCTTTAGTCCTGCTTTAGTCCTGGTTTAGTCCTGCTTTAGTCCTAATTTAGTCCTGCTTCAGTTCTGGTTTAGTCCTGGTTTAGTCCTGCTTTAGTCCTGCTTTAGTCCTGGTTTAGTCCTGCTTTAGTCCTGCTTTAGTCCTGCTTTAGTCCTGCTTTAGACCTGATTTAGTCCTGCTTTAGTCCTGCTTTAGTCCTGCTTTAGTCCTATCTTAGTCCTGCTTTAGTCCTGCTTTAGTCCTGCTTTAGTCCTACTTTAGTCCTGGTTTAGTCCTGCTTTAGTCCTGCTTTAGTCCTACTTTAGTCCTGCTTTAGTCCTGCTTTAGTCCTGCTTTAGTCCTGGTTTAGTCCTGCTTTAGTCCTGCTTTAGTCCTGGTTTAGTCCTGCTTTAGTCCTGCTTTAGTCCTGCTTTAGTCCTGCTTTAGTCCTGGTTTAGTCCTGGTTTAGTCCTGGTTTAGTCCTGGTTTAGTCCTGCTTTAGTCCTGCTTTAGTCCTGGTTTAGTCCTGCTTTAGTCCTGCTTTAGTCCTGCTTCAGACCTGCTTTAGACCTGCTTTAGTCCTGTTTTAGTCCTGCTTTAGTCCTGGTTTACTCCTGCTTTAGTCCTGGTTTAGTCCTGGTTTAGTCCTGCTTTAGTCCTGCTTTAGTCCTGGTTTAGTCCTGCTTTAGTCCTGCTTTAGTCCTGCTTTAGTCCTGCTTTAGTCCTATTTTAGTCCTGCTTTAGTCCTGCTTTAGTCCTGCTTTAGTCCTACTTTAGTCCTGGTTTAGTCCTGCTTTAGTCCTGCTTTAGTCCTGCTTTAGTCCTGCTTTAGTCCTGCTTTAGTCCTGGTTTAGTCCTGCTTTAGTCCTGCTTTAGTCCTGCTTTAGTCCTGCTTTAGTCCTACTTTAGTCCTGCTTTAGTCCTGGTTTAGTGCTGGTTTAGTCCTTGTTTAGTCCTGGTTTGGACCTGGTTTAGTCCTGGTTTAGTCCTGGTTTAGACCTGGTTTAGTCCTGGTTTAGTCCTGGTTTAGTCCTGGTTTAGACCTGGTTTAGTCCTGGTTTAGTCCTGGTTTAGTCCTGGTTTAGACCTGGTTTAGACCTGGTTTAGACCTGGTTTAGTCCTGGTTTAGTCCTGGTTTAGTCTTGCTTTAGTACTTGTTAAGACCTGGTTTAGTCCTGGTTAAGTCCTGGTTTAGTCCTGCTTTAGACCTGGTTTAGACCTGGTTTAGTCCTGGTTTAGTCCTGGTTTAGTCCTGGTTTAGTCCTGCTTTAGTCCTGCTTTAGTCCTGGTTTAGTCCTGCTTTAGTCCTGGTTTAGTCCTGCTTTAGTCCTGGTTTAGACCTGCTTTAGTCCTGCTTTAGTCCTGCTTTAGTCCTGGTTTAGTCCTGCTTTAGTCCTACTTTAGTCCTGCTTTAGTCCTGCTTTAGTCCTGCTTTAGTGCTGCTTTAGTCCTGCTTTAGTCCTGCTTTAGTCCTGCTTTAGTCCTGGTTTAGTCCTGCTTTAGTCCTGCTTTAGTCCTGCTTTATTCCTGCTTTAGTCCTGCTTTAGTCCTGGTTTAGTCCTGCTTTAGTCCTGGTTTAGTCCTGCTTCAGTCCTGCTTTAGTCCTGCTTTAGTCCTGCTTTAGTCCTGGTTTAGTCCTGGTTTAGTCCTGCTTTAGTCCTGGTTTAGTCCTGGTTTAGTCCTGCTTTAGTCCTGCTTTAGTCCTGGTTTAGTCCTGCTTTAGTCCTGCTTTAGTCCTGGTTTAGTCCTGCTTTAGTCCTGCTTTAGTCCTGGTTTAGTCCTGCTTTAGTCCTGCTTTAGTCCTGGTTTAGTCCTGCTTTAGTCCTGGTTTAGTCCTGGTTTAGTCCTGCTTTAGTCCTGGTTTAGTCCTGCTTTAGACCTGCTTTAGTCCTGGTTTAGTCCTGCTTTAGTCCTGGTTTAGTCCTGCTTTAGTCCTGCTTTAGTCCTGGTTTAGTCCTGCTTTAGTCCTGCTTTAGTCCTGGTTTAGTCCTGCTTTAGTCCTGCTTTAGTCCTGCTTTAGTCCTGCTTTAGACCTGCTTTAGTCCTACTTTAGTCCTGCTTTAGTCCTGGTTTAGTCCTGCTTTAGTCCTAATTTAGTCCTGCTTCAGTTCTGGTTTAGTCCTGGTTTAGTCCTGGTTTAGTCCTGGTTTAGTCCTGCTTTAGTCCTGCTTTAGTCCTGGTTTAGTCCTGTTTTAGTCCTGCTTTAGTCCTGCTTTAGTCCTGCTTTAGTCCTGCTTTAGACCTGATTTAGTCCTGCTTTAGTCCTGCTTTAGTCCTGCTTTAGTCCTATCTTAGTCCTGCTTTAGTCCTGCTTTAGTCCTGCTTTAGTCCTACTTTAGTCCTGGTTTAGTCCTGCTTTAGTCCTGCTTTAGTCCTACTTTAGTCCTGCTTTAGTCCTGCTTTAGTCCTGCTTTAGTCCTGGTTTAGTCCTGCTTTAGTCCTGCTTTAGTCCTGGTTTAGTCCTGCTTTAGTCCTGCTTTAGTCCTGCTTTAGTCCTGCTTTAGTCCTGGTTTAGTCCTGGTTTAGTCCTGGTTTAGTCCTGGTTTAGTCCTACTTTAGTCCTGCTTTAGTCCTGGTTTAGTCCTGCTTTAGTCCTGCTTTAGTCCTGCTTCAGACCTGCTTTAGACCTGCTTTAGTCCTGCTTTAGTCCTGCTTTAGTCCTGGTTTAGTCCTGATTTAGTCCTGGTTTAGTCCTGGTTTAGTCCTGCTTTAGTCCTGCTTTAGTCCTGCTTTAGTCCTGCTTTAGTCCTGCTCTAGTCCTGCTTTAGTCCTGGTTTAGTCCTGCTTTAGTCCTGCTTTAGTCCTGCTTTAGTCCTACTTTAGTCCTGCTTTAGTCCTGCTTTAGTCCTGCTTTAGTCCTACTTTAGTCCTGGTTTAGTCCTGCTGTAGTCCTGCTTTAGTCCTACTTTAGTCCTGGTTTAGTCCTGCTTTAGTCCTGCTTTAGTCCTGGTTTAGTCCTGCTTTAGTCCTGCTTTAGTCCTGCTTTAGTCCTACTTTAGTCCTGCTTTAGTCCTGCTTTAGTCCTGCTTTAGTCCTACTTTAGTCCTGGTTTAGTCCTGCTTTAGTCCTGCTTTAGTCCTACTTTAGTCCTGGTTTAGTCCTGCTTTAGTCCTACTTTAGTCCTGGTTTAGTCCTGCTTTAGTCCTACTTTAGTCCTGGTTTAGTCCTGCTTTAGTCCTGCTTTAGTCCTGCTTTAGTTCTGCTTTAGTCCTGCTTTAGTCCTGGTTTAGTCCTGCTTTAGTCCTGCTTTAGTCCTGGTTTAGTCCTGCTTTAGTCCTGCTTTAGTCCTGCTTTAGTCCTACTTTAGTCCTGCTTTAGTCCTGCTTTAGTCCTGCTTTAGTCCTACTTTAGTCCTGGTTTAGTCCTGCTTTAGTCCTGCTTTAGTCCTACTTTAGTCCTGGTTTAGTCCTGCTTTAGTCCTACTTTAGTCCTGGTTTAGTCCTGCTTTAGTCCTACTTTAGTCCTGGTTTAGTCCTGCTTTAGTCCTGCTTTAGTCCTGCTTTAGTTCTGCTTTAGTCCTGCTTTAGTCCTGCTTTAGACCTGCTTTAGTCCTGCTTTAGTCCTGCTTTAGTCCTGCTTTAGACCTGCTTTAGTCCTGCTTTAGAGCTGCTTTAGTCCTGGTTTAGTCCTGGTTTAGTCCTGCTTTAGTCCTGGTTTAGTCCTGCTTTAGTCCTGCTTTAGTACTGCTTTAGTCCTGCTTTAGTCCTGCTTTAGTCCTGCTTTAGTCCTGCTTTAGAGCTGCTTTAGTCCTGGTTTAGTCCTGGTTTAGTCCTGGTTTAGTCCTGGTTTAGTCCTGCTTTAGAGCTGCTTTAGTCCTGGTTTAGTCCTGGTTTAGTCCTGGTTTAGTCCTGGTTTAGTCCTGCTTTAGTCCTGCTTTAGTACTGCTTTAGTCCTGGTTTAGTCCTGCTTTAGTCCTGGTTTAGTCCTGGTTTAGTCCTGCTTTAGTCCTGCTTTAGTCCTGCTTTAGACCTGGTTTAGTCCTGGTTTAGTCCTGCTTTAGTCCTGGTTTAGTACTGCTTTAGTCCTGCTTTAGTCCTGCTTTAGTCCTGCTTTAGACCTGCTTTAGTCCTGCTTTAGAGCTGCTTTAGTCCTGGTTTAGTCCTGGTTTAGTCCTGGTTTAGTCCTGGTTTAGTCCTGCTTTAGTCCTGCTTTAGTCCTGCTTTAGTCCTGCTTTAGTCCTGGTTTAGTCCTGCTTTAGTCCTGCTTTAGTCCTGGTTTAGTCTTGCTTTAGTCCTGCTTTAGTCCTGCTTTAGTCCTGCTTTAGTCCTGCTTTAGTCCTGCTTTAGTCCTGCTTTAGTCCTGGTTTAGTCTTGCTTTAGTCCTGCTTTAGTCCTGCTTTAGTCCTGGTTTAGTCCTGCTTTAGTCCTGCTTTAGTCCTGCTTTAGTCCTACTTTAGTCCTGGTTTAGTCCTGCTGTAGTCCTGCTTTAGTCCTACTTTAGTCCTGGTTTAGTCCTGCTTTAGTCCTGCTTTAGTCCTGGTTTAGTCCTGCTTTAGTCCTGCTTTAGTCCTGCTTTAGTCCTACTTTAGTCCTGCTTTAGTCCTGCTTTAGTCCTGCTTTAGTCCTACTTTAGTCCTGGTTTAGTCCTGCTTTAGTCCTGCTTTAGTCCTACTTTAGTCCTGGTTTAGTCCTGCTTTAGTCCTACTTTAGTCCTGGTTTAGTCCTGCTTTAGTCCTACTTTAGTCCTGGTTTAGTCCTGCTTTAGTCCTGCTTTAGTCCTGCTTTAGTTCTGCTTTAGTCCTGCTTTAGTCCTGCTTTAGACCTGCTTTAGTCCTGTTTTAGTCCTGCTTTAGTCCTGCTTTAGACCTGCTTTAGTCCTGCTTTAGAGCTGCTTTAGTCCTGGTTTAGTCCTGGTTTAGTCCTGCTTTAGTCCTGGTTTAGTCCTGCTTTAGTCCTGCTTTAGTACTGCTTTAGTCCTGCTTTAGTCCTGCTTTAGTCCTGCTTTAGTCCTGCTTTAGAGCTGCTTTAGTCCTGGTTTAGTCCTGGTTTAGTCCTGGTTTAGTCCTGGTTTAGTCCTGCTTTAGAGCTGCTTTAGTCCTGGTTTAGTCCTGGTTTAGTCCTGGTTTAGTCCTGGTTTAGTCCTGCTTTAGTCCTGCTTTAGTACTGCTTTAGTCCTGGTTTAGTCCTGCTTTAGTCCTGGTTTAGTCCTGGTTTAGTCCTGCTTTAGTCCTGCTTTAGTCCTGCTTTAGACCTGGTTTAGTCCTGGTTTAGTCCTGCTTTAGTCCTGGTTTAGTACTGCTTTAGTCCTGCTTTAGTCCTGCTTTAGTCCTGCTTTAGACCTGCTTTAGTCCTGCTTTAGAGCTGCTTTAGTCCTGGTTTAGTCCTGGTTTAGTCCTGGTTTAGTCCTGGTTTAGTCCTGCTTTAGTCCTGCTTTAGTACTGCTTTAGTCCTGGTTTAGTCCTGCTTTAGTCCTGGTTTAGTCCTGGTTTAGTCCTGCTTTAGTCCTGCTTTAGTCCTGCTTTAGACCTGGTTTAGTCCTGGTTTAGTCCTGCTTTAGTCCTAGTTTAGTACTGCTTTAGTCCTGCTTTAGTCCTGCTTTAGTCCTGCTTTAGTCGTGCTTTAGTCCTGGTTTAGTCCTGCTTTAGTCCTGGTTTAGACCTGCTTTAGTCCTGCTTTAGTCCTGCTTTAGTCCTGCTTTAGTCCTGCTTTAGTCCTAGTTTAGTCCTGGTTTAGTCCTGCTTTAGTCCTGGTTTAGTCCTGGTTTAGTCCTGCTTTAGTCCTGCTTTAGTCCTGGTTTAGTTCTGCTTTAGTCCTGCTTTAGTCCTGGTTTAGTCCTGCTTTAGTCCTGCTTTAGTCTTGGTTTAGTCCTGCTTTAGTCCTGGTTTAGTCCTGGTTTAGTCCTGCTTTAGTCCTGGTATAGTCCTGGTTTAGTCCTGCTTTAGTCCTGGTTTAGTCCTGCTTTAGACCTGCTTTAGTCCTGGTTTAGTCCTGCTTTAGTCCTGGTTTAGTCCTGCTTTAGTCCTGCTTTAGTCCTGGTTTAGTCCTGCTTTAGTCCTGCTTTAGTCCTGGTTTAGTCTTGCTTTAGTCCTGCTTTAGTCCTGCTTTAGTCCTGCTTTAGTCCTGCTTTAGTCCTGCTTTAGTCCTGGTTTAGTCTTGCTTTAGTCCTGCTTTAGTCCTGCTTTAGTCCTGCTTTAGTCCTGCTTTAGTCCTGGTTTAGTCCTACTTTAGTCCTTCTTTAGTCCTGGTTTAGTCCTGGTTTAGTCCTGGTTTAGTCCTGCTTTAGTCCTGCTTTAGTCCTGCTTTAGTCCTGGTTTAGTCCTGCTTTAGTCCAGGTTTAGTCCTGCTTTAGTCCTGCTTTAGTCCTGGTTTAGTCCTGCTTTAGTCCTGCTTTAGTCCTGGTTTAGTCCTGGTTTAGTCCTGCTTTAGTCCTGCTTTAGTCCTGGTTTAGTCCTGCTTTAGTCCTGCTTTAGTCCTGCTTTAGACCTGCTTTAGTCCTGGTTTAGTCCTGCTTTAGTCCTGCTTTAGTCCTGGTTTAGTCCTGCTTTAGTCCTGCTTTAGTCCTGGTTTAGTCCTGCTTTAGTCCTGCTTTAGTCCTGCTTTAGTCCTGCTTTAGTCCTGGTTTAGTCCTGCTTTAGTCCTGCTTTAGTCCTGGTTTAGTCCTGGTTTAGTCCTGCTTTAGTCCTGCTTTAGTCCTGGTTTAGTCCTGCTTTAGTCCTGCTTTAGTTCTGCTTTAGTCCTGCTTTAGACCTGCTTTAGTCCTGCTTTAGTCCTGCTTTAGTCCTGCTTTAGTCCTGCTTTAGTCCTGCTTTTGACCTGCTTTAGTCCTGCTTTAGTCCTGCTTTAGTCCTGCTTTAGTCCTGTTTTAGTCCTGCTTTAGTCCTGGTTTACTCCTGCTTTAGTCCTGGTTTAGTCCTGGTTTAGTCCTGCTTTAGTCCTGCTTTAGTCCTGGTTTAGTCCTGCTTTAGTCCTGCTTTAGTCCTGCTTTAGTCCTGCTTTAGTCCTATTTTAGTCCTGCTTTAGTCCTGCTTTAGTCCTGCTTTAGTCCTACTTTAGTCCTGCTTTAGTCCTGCTTTAGTCCTGCTTTAGTCCTGCTTTAGTCCTGCTTTAGTCCTGCTTTAGTCCTGGTTTAGTCCTGCTTTAGTCCTGCTTTAGTCCTACTTTAGTCCTGGTTTAGTCCTGCTTTAGTCCTGCTTTAGTCCTGCTTTAGTCCTGCTTTAGTCCTGGTTTAGTCCTGCTTTAGTCCTGCTTTAGTCCTGCTTTAGTCCTGCTTTAGTCCTGGTTTAGTCTTGCTTTAGTCCTGCTTTAGTCCTGCTTTAGTCCTGGTTTAGTCCTGCTGTAGTCCTGCTTTAGTCCTACTTTAGTCCTGGTTTAGTCCTGCTTTAGTCCTGCTTTAGTCCTGGTTTAGTCCTGCTTTAGTCCTGCTTTAGTCCTGCTTTAGTCCTACTTTAGTCCTGCTTTAGTCCTGCTTTAGTCCTGCTTTAGTCCTACTTTAGTCCTGGTTTAGTCCTGCTTTAGTCCTGCTTTAGTCCTACTTTAGTCCTGGTTTAGTCCTGCTTTAGTCCTACTTTAGTCCTGGTTTAGTCCTGCTTTAGTCCTACTTTAGTCCTGGTTTAGTCCTGCTTTAGTCCTGCTTTAGTCCTGCTTTAGTTCTGCTTTAGTCCTGCTTTAGTCCTGCTTTAGACCTGCTTTAGTCCTGTTTTAGTCCTGCTTTAGTCCTGCTTTAGACCTGCTTTAGTCCTGCTTTAGAGCTGCTTTAGTCCTGGTTTAGTCCTGGTTTAGTCCTGCTTTAGTCCTGGTTTAGTCCTGCTTTAGTCCTGCTTTAGTACTGCTTTAGTCCTGCTTTAGTCCTGCTTTAGTCCTGCTTTAGTCCTGCTTTAGAGCTGCTTTAGTCCTGGTTTAGTCCTGGTTTAGTCCTGGTTTAGTCCTGGTTTAGTCCTGCTTTAGAGCTGCTTTAGTCCTGGTTTAGTCCTGGTTTAGTCCTGGTTTAGTCCTGGTTTAGTCCTGCTTTAGTCCTGCTTTAGTACTGCTTTAGTCCTGGTTTAGTCCTGCTTTAGTCCTGGTTTAGTCCTGGTTTAGTCCTGCTTTAGTCCTGCTTTAGTCCTGCTTTAGACCTGGTTTAGTCCTGGTTTAGTCCTGCTTTAGTCCTGGTTTAGTACTGCTTTAGTCCTGCTTTAGTCCTGCTTTAGTCCTGCTTTAGACCTGCTTTAGTCCTGCTTTAGAGCTGCTTTAGTCCTGGTTTAGTCCTGGTTTAGTCCTGGTTTAGTCCTGGTTTAGTCCTGCTTTAGTCCTGCTTTAGTACTGCTTTAGTCCTGGTTTAGTCCTGCTTTAGTCCTGGTTTAGTCCTGGTTTAGTCCTGCTTTAGTCCTGCTTTAGTCCTGCTTTAGACCTGGTTTAGTCCTGGTTTAGTCCTGCTTTAGTCCTAGTTTAGTACTGCTTTAGTCCTGCTTTAGTCCTGCTTTAGTCCTGCTTTAGTCGTGCTTTAGTCCTGGTTTAGACCTGCTTTAGTCCTGCTTTAGTCCTGCTTTAGTCCTGCTTTAGTCCTGCTTTAGTCCTAGTTTAGTCCTGGTTTAGTCCTGCTTTAGTCCTGGTTTAGTCCTGGTTTAGTCCTGCTTTAGTCCTGCTTTAGTCCTGGTTTAGTTCTGCTTTAGTCCTGCTTTAGTCCTGGTTTAGTCCTGCTTTAGTCCTGCTTTAGTCTTGGTTTAGTCCTGCTTTAGTCCTGGTTTAGTCCTGGTTTAGTCCTGCTTTAGTCCTGGTATAGTCCTGGTTTAGTCCTGCTTTAGTCCTGGTTTAGTCCTGCTTTAGACCTGCTTTAGTCCTGGTTTAGTCCTGCTTTAGTCCTGGTTTAGTCCTGCTTTAGTCCTGCTTTAGTCCTGGTTTAGTCCTGCTTTAGTCCTGCTTTAGTCCTGGTTTAGTCTTGCTTTAGTCCTGCTTTAGTCCTGCTTTAGTCCTGCTTTAGTCCTGCTTTAGTCCTGCTTTAGTCCTGGTTTAGTCTTGCTTTAGTCCTGCTTTAGTCCTGCTTTAGTCCTGCTTTAGTCCTGGTTTAGTCCTACTTTAGTCCTGCTTTAGTCCTGGTTTAGTCCTGGTTTAGTCCTGGTTTAGTCCTGCTTTAGTCCTGCTTTAGTCCTGCTTTAGTCCTGGTTTAGTCCTGCTTTAGTCCAGGTTTAGTCCTGCTTTAGTCCTGCTTTAGTCCTGGTTTAGTCCTGCTTTAGTCCTGCTTTAGTCCTGGTTTAGTCCTGGTTTAGTCCTGCTTTAGTCCTGGTTTAGTCCTGGTTTAGTCCTGCTTTAGTCCTGCTTTAGTCCTGGTTTAGTCCTGCTTTAGTCCTGCTTTAGTCCTGCTTTAGACCTGCTTTAGTCCTGGTTTAGTCCTGCTTTAGTCCTGCTTTAGTCCTGGTTTAGTCCTGCTTTAGTCCTGCTTTAGTCCTGGTTTAGTCCTGCTTTAGTCCTGCTTTAGTCCTGCTTTAGTCCTGCTTTAGTCCTGGTTTAGTCCTGCTTTAGTCCTGCTTTAGTCCTGGTTTAGTCCTGGTTTAGTCCTGCTTTAGTCCTGCTTTAGTCCTGGTTTAGTCCTGCTTTAGTCCTGCTTTAGTTCTGCTTTAGTCCTGCTTTAGACCTGCTTTAGTCCTGCTTTAGTCCTGCTTTAGTCCTGCTTTAGTCCTGCTTTAGTCCTGCTTTTGACCTGCTTTAGTCCTGCTTTAGTCCTGCTTTAGTCCTGCTTTAGTCCTGTTTTAGTCCTGCTTTAGTCCTGGTTTACTCCTGCTTTAGTCCTGGTTTAGTCCTGGTTTAGTCCTGCTTTAGTCCTGCTTTAGTCCTGGTTTAGTCCTGCTTTAGTCCTGCTTTAGTCCTGCTTTAGTCCTGCTTTAGTCCTATTTTAGTCCTGCTTTAGTCCTGCTTTAGTCCTGCTTTAGTCCTACTTTAGTCCTGGTTTAGTCCTGCTTTAGTCCTGCTTTAGTCCTGCTTTAGTCCTGCTTTAGTCCTGCTTTAGTCCTGGTTTAGTCCTGCTTTAGTCCTGCTTTAGTCCTACTTTAGTCCTGGTTTAGTCCTGCTTTAGTCCTGCTTTAGTCCTGCTTTAGTCCTGCTTTAGTCCTGGTTTAGTCCTGCTTTAGTCCTGCTTTAGTCCTGCTTTAGTCCTGCTTTAGTCCTACTTTAGTCCTGCTTTAGTCCTGCTTTAGTCCTGCTTTAGTCCTGCTTTAGTCCTGGTTTAGTCCTGCTTTAGTCCTGCTTTAGTCCTGCTTTAGTCCTGCTTTAGTCCTACTTTAGTCCTGCTTTAGTCCTGCTTTAGTCCTGCTTTAGTCCTACTTTAGTCCTGGTTTAGTGCTGGTTAAGTCCTTGTTTAGTCCTGGTTTGGACATGGTTTAGTCCTGGTTTAGTCCTGGTTTAGACCTGGTTTAGTCCTGGTTTAGTCCTGGTTTAGTCCTGGTTTAGACCTGGTTTAGTCCTGGTTCAGACCTGGTTTAGTCCTGGTTTAGTCCTGGTTTAGTCCTGGTTTAGACCTGGTTTAGACCTGGTTTAGACCTGGTTTAGTCCTGGTTTAGTCCTGGTTTAGTCTTGCTTTAGTACTTGTTAAGACCTGGTTTAGTCCTGGTTTAGTCCTGGTTTAGTCCTGCTTTAGACCTGGTTTAGACCTGGTTTAGTCCTGGTTTAGTCCTGGTTTAGTCTTGCTTTAGTACTGGTTAAGACCTGGTTTAGTCCTGGTTTAGTCCTGGTTTAGTCCTGCTTTAGACCTGGTTTAGACCTGGTTTAGTCCTGGTTTAGTCCTGGTTTAGTCCTGGTTTGGACCTGGTTTAGACCTGGTTTAGACCTGGTTTAGTCCTGGTTTAGTTCTGGTTTAGTCATGCTTTAGACCTGGTTAGTCCTGGTTTAGTCCTGCTTTAGTCCTGGTTTAGTCCTGGTTTAGTCCTGGTTTAGTCCAGGTTTAGACCTGGTTTAGACCTGCTTTAGTCCTGGTTTAGTCCTGGTTTAGTCCTGGTTTAGTCCTGTTTTAGTCCTGGTTTAGTCCTGCTTTAGACCTGCTTTAGTCCTACTTTAGTCCTGCTTCAGTCCTGGTTTAGACCTGGTTTAGACCTGGTTTAGACCTGGTTTAGTCCTGCTTTAGTCCTGTTTAGTCCTGGTTTAGTCCTGGTTTAGTCCTGGTTTAGTCCTGTTTAGTCCTGGTTTAGTCCTGGTTTAGACCTGGTTTAGTCCTGCTTTAGACTTGGTTTAGTCCTGCTTTAGTCCTGCTTTAGTCCTGGTTTAGACCTGGTTTAGACCTGGTTTAGACCTGGTTTAGTCCTGGTTTAGACCTGGTTTAGACCTGGTTTAGACCTGGTTTAGTCCTGGTTTAGTCCTGGTTTAGTCCTGGTTTAGTCCTGCTTTAGTCCTGCTTTAGTCCTGGTTTAGTCCTGCTTTAGTCCTGGTTTAGTCCTGCTTTAGTCCTGGTTTAGACCTGCTTTAGTCCTGCTTTAGTCCTGCTTTAGTCCTGCTCTAGTCCTGCTTTAGTCCTGGTTTAGTCCTGCTTTAGTCCTGCTTTAGTCCTGCTTTAGTCCTACTTTAGTCCTGCTTTAGTCCTGCTTTAGTCCTGCTTTAGTCCTACTTTAGTCCTGGTTTAGTCCTGCTTTAGTCCTGCTTTAGTCCTGCTTTAGTCCTGGTTTAGTCCTGCTTTAGTCCTGCTTTAGTCCTGGTTTAGTCCTGCTTTAGTCCTGCTTTAGTACTGCTTTAGTCCTGCTTTAGTCCTGGTTTAGTCCTGCTTTAGTCCTGCTTTAGTCCTGCTTTAGTCCTACTTTAGTCCTGCTTTAGTCCTGCTTTAGTCCTGCTTTAGTCCTGGTTTAGTCCTGCTTTAGTCCTGCTTTAGTCCTGCTTTAGTCCTGCTTTAGTCCTGCTTTAGTCCTGCTTTAGTCCTGCTTTAGTCCTGGTTTAGTCCTGCTTTAGTCCTGCTTTAGTCCTGCTTTAGTCCTGCTTTAGACCTGCTTTAGTCCTGCTTTAGTCCTGCTTTAGTCCTGCTTTAGTCCTGCTTTAGACCTGCTTTAGTCCTGCTTTAGTCCTGCTTTAGTCCTGCTTTAGACCTGCTTTAGTCCTGCTTTAGTCCTGCTTTAGTCCTGCTTTAGACCTGCTTTAGTCCTGCTTTAGACCTGCTTTAGTCCTGCTTTAGTCCTGCTTTAGAGCTCCTTTAGTCCTGCTTTAGTCCTGGTTTAGTCCTGCTTTAGTCCTGCTTTAGTCCTGCTTTAGTCCTGCTTTAGTCCTGCTTTAGTCCTTCTTTAGACCTGCTTTAGTCCTGCTTTAGTCCTGGTTTAGTCCTGCTTTAGTCCTGCTTTAGTCCTGGTTTAGTCCTGCTTTAGTCCTGCTTTAGTCCTGGTTTAGTCCTGCTTTAGTCCTGCTTTAGTCCTGGTTTAGTCCTGCTTTAGTCCTGCTTTAGTCCTGCTTTAGTCCTGGTTTAGTCCTGCTTTAGTCCTGGTTTAGTCCTGCTTTAGTCCTGCTTTAGTCCTGGTTTAGTCCTGCTTTAGTCCTGGTTTAGTCCTGGTTTAGTCCTGCTTTAGTCCTGCTTTAGTCCTGGTTTAGTCCTGGTTTAGTCCTGCTTTAGTCCTGGTTTAGTCCTGCTTTAGACCTGCTTTAGACCTGCTTTAGTCCTGGTTTAGTCCTGCTTTAGTCCTGGTTTAGTCCTGCTTTAGTCCTGCTTTAGTCCTGGTTTAGTCCTGCTTTAGTCCTGGTTTAGTCCTGCTTTAGTCCTGCTTTAGTCCTGCTTTAGTCCTGCTTTAGTCCTGGTTTAGTCCTGCTTTAGTCCTGCTTTAGTCCTGGTTTAGTCCTGCTTTAGTCCTGGTTTAGTCCTGCTTTAGTCCTGCTTTAGTCCTGCTTTAGTCCTGGTTTAGACCTGGTTTAGTCCTGGTTCAGACCTGGTTTAGTCCTGGTTTAGTCCTGCTTTAGACCTGGTTTAGTCCTGCTTTAGTCCTGGTTTAGTCCTGGTTTAGTCCTGCTTTAGTCCTGCTTTAGTCCTGCTTTAGTCCTGGTTTAGTCCTGCTTTAGTCCTGCTTTAGTCCTGCTTTAGTCCTACTTTAGTCCTGGTTTAGTCCTGCTTTAGTCCTGGTTTAGTCCTGCTTTAGTCCTGGTTTAGTCCTGGTTTAGACCTGGTTTAGTCCTGGTTTAGTCCTGCTTTAGTCCTGCTTTAGTCCTGGTTTAGTCCTGCTTTAGTCCTGCTTTAGTCCTGGTTTAGTCCTGCTTTAGTCCTGCTTTAGTCCTGGTTTAGTCCTGCTTTAGTCCTGGTTTAGTCCTGGTTTAGTCCTGCTTTAGTCCTGCTTTAGTCCTGGTTTAGTCCTGGTTTAGTCCTGCTTTAGTCCTGGTTTAGTCCTGCTTTAGACCTGCTTTAGACCTGCTTTAGTCCTGGTTTAGTCCTGCTTTAGTCCTGGTTTAGTCCTGCTTTAGTCCTGCTTTAGTCCTGCTTTAGTCCTGCTTTAGTCCTGCTTTAGTCCTGCTTTAGTCCTGGTTTAGTCCTGCTTTAGTCCTGCTTTAGTCCTGGTTTAGTCCTGCTTTAGTCCTGGTTCAGTCCTGCTTTAGTCCTGCTTTAGTCCTGCTTTAGTCCTGGTTTAGACCTGGTTTAGTCCTGGTTCAGACCTGGTTTAGTCCTGGTTTAGTCCTGCTTTAGTCCTGCTTTAGTCCTGCTTTAGTCCTGGTTTAGTCCTGGTTTAGTCCTGGTTTAGTCCTGCTTTAGTCCTGCTTTAGTCCTGGTTTAGTCCTGCTTTAGTCCTGGTTTAGTCCTGGTTTAGACCTGGTTTAGTCCTGGTTTAGACCTGGTTTAGTCCTGGTTTAGTCCTGGTTTAGCCCTGGTTTAGTCCTGGTTTAGTCCTGGTTTAGTCCTGGTTTAGACCTGGTTTAGTCCTGGTTTAGACCTGGTTTAGTCCTGGTTTAGTCCTGGTTTAGACCTGGTTTAGTCCTGGTTTAGTCCAGGTTTAGCCCTGGTTTTGTCCTGGTTTAGTCCTGGTTTAGTCCTGGTTTAGTCCTGGTTTGGACCTGGTTTAGTCCTGGTTTAGTCCTGGTTTAGTCCTGCTTTAGTCCTGGTTTAGTCCTGGTTTAGACCTGGTTTAGTCCTGGTTTAGACATGGTTTAGACCTGGTTTAGTCCTGGTTTAGTCCTGGTTTAGTCCTGGTTTAGACCTGGTTTAGTCCTGGTTTAGTCCTGGTTTAGACCTGGTTTAGTCCTGGTTTAGACATGGTTTGGACCAGGTTCAGTCCTGGTTTAGTCCTGGTTTAGCCCTGGTTTAGTCCTGGTTTAGTCCTGGTTTAGTCCTGTTTAGTCCTGGTTTAGTCCTGGTTTAGACCTGGTTTAGTCCTGGTTCAGACCTGGTTTAGTCCTGGTTTAGTCCTGGTTTAGACCTGGTTTAGTCCTGCTTTAGACTTGGTTTAGTCCTGCTTTAGTCCTGCTTTAGTCCTGGTTTAGTCCTGCTTTAGTCCTGGTTTAGACCTGCTTTAGTCCTGCTTTAGTCCTGCTTTAGTCCTGCTTTAGTCCTGCTTTAGTCCTGCTTTAGTCCTGGTTTAGTCCTGCTTTAGTCCTGGTTTAGTCCTGGTTTAGTCCTGGTTTAGTCCTGCTTTAGTCCTGCTTTAGTCCTGGTTTAGTCCTGCTTTAGTCCTGCTTTAGTCCTGGTTTAGTCCTGCTTTAGTCCTGCTTTAGTCCTGGTTTAGTCCTGCTTTAGTCCTGGTATAGTCCTGGTTTAGTCCTGCTTTAGTCCTGGTTTAGTCCTGCTTTAGACCTGCTTTAGTCCTGGTTTAGTCCTGCTTTAGTCCTGGTTTAGTCCTGCTTTAGTCCTGCTTTAGTCCTGGTTTAGTCCTGCTTTAGTCCTGCTTTAGTCCTGGTTTAGTCTTGCTTTAGTCCTGCTTTAGTCCTGCTTTAGTCCTGCTTTAGTCCTGCTTTAGTCCTGGTTTAGTCCTGGTTTAGTCCTGCTTTAGTCCTGCTTTAGTCCTGCTTTAGTCCTGCTTTAGTCCTGGTTTAGTCCTGCTTTAGTCCAGGTTTAGTCCTGCTTTAGTCCTGCTTTAGTCCTGGTTTAGTCCTGCTTTAGTCCTGCTTTAGTCCTGGTTTAGTCCTGGTTTAGTCCTGCTTTAGTCCTGGTTTAGTCCTGGTTTAGTCCTGCTTTAGTCCTGGTTTAGTCCTGCTTTAGTCCTGCTTTAGTCCTGCTTTAGACCTGCTTTAGTCCTGGTTTAGTCCTGCTTTAGTCCTGCTTTAGTCCTGGTTTAGTCCTGCTTTAGTCCTGCTTTAGTCCTGGTTTAGTCCTGCTTTAGTCCTGCTTTAGTCCTGGTTTAGTCCTGCTTTTTGTCCTGCTTTAGTCCTGCTTTAGTCCTGGTTTAGTCCTGCTTTAGTCCTGCTTTAGTCCTGGTTTAGTCATGGTTTAGTCCTGCTTTAGTCCTGCTTTAGTCCTGGTTTAGTCCTGCTTTAGTCCTGCTTTAGTCCTGGTTTAGTCCTGCTTTAGTCCTGCTTTAGTCCTGCTTTAGTCCTGCTTTAGACCTGCTTTAGTCCTGCTTTAGTCCTGCTTTAGTCCTGCTTTAGTCCTGCTTTAGTCCTGTTTTAGTCCTGCTTTAGTTCTGCTTTAGTTCTGCTTTAGTCCTGCTTTAGACCTGCTTTTGACCTGCTTTAGTCCTGCTTTAGTCCTGCTTTAGTCCTGCTTTAGTCCTGTTTTAGTCCTGCTTTAGTCCTGGTTTACTCCTGCTTTAGTCCTGGTTTAGTCCTGGTTTAGTCCTGCTTTAGTCCTGCTTTAGTCCTGGTTTAGTCCTGCTTTAGTCCTGCTTTAGTCCTGCTTTAGTCCTGCTTTAGTCCTATTTTAGTCCTGCTTTAGTCCTGCTTTAGTCCTGCTTTAGTCCTACTTTAGTCCTGGTTTAGTCCTGCTTTAGTCCTGCTTTAGTCCTACTTTAGTCCTGCTTTAGTCCTGCTTTTGTCCTGCTTTAGTCCTGCTTTAGTCCTGGTTTAGTCCTGCTTTAGTCCTGCTTTAGTCCTGCTTTAGTCCTACTTTAGTCCTGGTTTAGTCCCGCTTTAGTCCCGCTTTAGTCCCGCTTTAGTCCTGCTTTAGTCCTGCTTTAGTCCTGGTTTAGTCCTGCTTTAGTCCTGCTTTAGTCCTGCTTTAGTCCTGCTTTTGTCCTGCTTTAGTCCTGCTTTAGTCCTACTTTAGTCCTGGTTTAGTGCTGGTTTAGTCCTTGTTTAGTCCTGGTTTGGACCTGGTTTAGTCCTGGTTTAGTCCTGGTTTAGACCTGGTTTAGTCCTGGTTTAGTCCTGGTTTAGTCCTGGTTTAGACCTGGTTTAGTCCTGGTTCAGACCTGGTTTAGTCCTGGTTTAGTCCTGGTTTAGTCCTGGTTTAGACCTGGTTTAGACCTGGTTTAGACCTGGTTTAGTCCTGGTTTAGTCCTGGTTTAGTCTTGCTTTAGTACTTGTTAAGACCTGGTTTAGTCCTGGTTTAGTCCTGGTTTAGTCCTGCTTTAGACCTGGTTTAGACCTGGTTTAGTCCTGGTTCAGACCTGGTTTAGTCCTGGTTTAGTCCTGGTTTAGTCCTGGTTTAGACCTGGTTTAGACCTGGTTTAGACCTGGTTTAGTCCTGGTTTAGTCCTGGTTTAGTCTTGCTTTAGTACTGGTTAAGACCTGGTTTAGTCCTGGTTTAGTCCTGGTTTAGACCTGGTTTAGTCCTGCTTTAGACTTGGTTTAGTCCTGGTTTAGACCTGGTTTAGACCTGGTTTAGACCTGGTTTAGTCCTGGTTTAGACCTGGTTTAGACCTGGTTTAGTCCTGCTTTAGTCCTGGTTTAGTCCTGGTTTAGTCCTGCTTTAGTCCTGCTTTAGTCCTGGTTTAGTCCTGCTTTAGTCCTGGTTTAGACCTGCTTTAGTCCTGCTTTAGTCCTGCTTTAGTCCTGCTTTAGTCCTGCTTTAGTCCTGCTTTAGTCCTGCTTTAGTCCTGGTTTAGTCCTGGTTTAGTCCTGCTTTAGTCCTGCTTTAGTCCTGGTTTAGTCCTGCTTTAGTCCTGCTTTAGACCTGGTTTAGTCCTGCTTTAGTCCTGCTTTATTCCTGGTTTAGTCCTGCTTTAGTCCTGGTATAGACCTGCTTTAGACCTGCTTTAGTCCTGGTTTAGTCCTGCTTTAGTCCTGGTTTAGTCCTGCTTTAGTCCTGCTTTAGTCCTGGTTTAGTCCTGCTTTAGTCCTGCTTTAGTCCTGCTTTAGACTTGCTTTAGTCCTGCTTTAGTCCTGCTTTAGTCCTGCTTTAGTCCTGGTTTAGTCCTGCTTTAGTCCTGCTTTAGTCCTGGTTTAGTCCTGGTTTAGTCCTGGTTTAGTCCTGCTTTAGTCCTGCTTTAGTCCTGCTTTAGTCCTGCTTTAGTCCTGGTTTAGTCCTGCTTTAGTCCAGGTTTAGTCCTGCTTTAGTCCTGCTTTAGTCCTGGTTTAGTCCTGCTTTAGTCCTGCTTTAGTCCTGGTTTAGTCCTGGTTTAGTCCTGCTTTATACCTGGTTTAGTCCTGGTTTAGTCCTGCTTTAGTCCTGCTTTAGTCCTGCTTTAGTCCTGCTTTAGTCCTGGTTTAGTCCTGCTTTAGTCCTGCTTTAGTCCTGGTTTAGTCCTGCTTTAGTCCTGCTTTAGTCCTGGTTTAGTCCTGCTTTAGTCCTGCTTTAGTCCTGGTTTAGTCCTGCTTTAGTCCTGCTTTAGTCCTGCTTTAGTCCTGGTTTAGTCCTGGTTTAGTCCTGCTTTAGTCCTGCTTTAGTCCTGGTTTAGTCCTGCTTTAGTCCTGCTTTAGTTCTGCTTTAGTCCTGCTTTAGACCTGCTTTAGTCCTGCTTTAGTCCTGCTTTAGTCCTGCTTTAGTCCTGCTTTAGTCCTGCTTTTGACCTGCTTTAGTCCTGCTTTAGTCCTGCTTTAGTCCTGCTTTAGTCCTGTTTTAGTCCTGCTTTAGTCCTGGTTTACTCCTGCTTTAGTCCTGGTTTAGTCCTGGTTTAGTCCTGCTTTAGTCCTGCTTTAGTCCTGGTTTAGTCCTGCTTTAGTCCTGCTTTAGTCCTGCTTTAGTCCTGCTTTAGTCCTATTTTAGTCCTGCTTTAGTCCTGCTTTAGTCCTGCTTTAGTCCTACTTTAGTCCTGCTTTAGTCCTGCTTTAGTCCTGCTTTAGTCCTGCTTTAGTCCTGCTTTAGTCCTGCTTTAGTCCTGGTTTAGTCCTGCTTTAGTCCTGCTTTAGTCCTGCTTTAGTCCTACTTTAGTCCTGGTTTAGTCCTGCTTTAGTCCTGCTTTAGTCCTGCTTTAGTCCTGCTTTAGTCCTGCTTTAGTCCTGGTTTAGTCCTGCTTTAGACCTGCTTTAGTCCTGCTTTAGTCCTGCTTTAGTCCTGCTTTAGTCCTGCTTTAGTCCTGCTTTAGTCCTACTTTAGTCCTGCTTTAGTCCTGCTTTAGTCCTGCTTTAGTCCTGCTTTAGTCCTGGTTTAGTCCTGCTTTAGTCCTGCTTTAGTCCTGCTTTAGTCCTGCTTTAGTCCTACTTTAGTCCTGCTTTAGTCCTGCTTTAGTCCTGCTTTAGTCCTACTTTAGTCCTGGTTTAGTGCTGGTTTAGTCCTTGTTTAGTCCTGGTTTGGACCCGGTTTAGTACTGGTTTAGTCCTGGTTTAGTCCTGGTTTAGACCTGGTTTAGACCTGGTTTAGTCCTGGTTCAGTCCTGGTTTAGTCCTAGTTTAGACCTGGTTTAGTCCTGGTTTAGACCTGGTTTAGACCTGGTTTAGACCTGGTTTAGTCCTGGTTTAGACCTGGTTTAGTCCTGGTTTAGTCCTGGTTTAGTCCTGGTTTAGACCTGGTTTAGTCCTGGTTCAGACCTGGTTTAGTCCTGGTTTAGTCCTGGTTTAGTCCTGGTTTAGTCCTGGTTTAGTCTTGCTTTAGTACTTGTTAAGACCTGGTTTAGTCCTGGTTTAGTCCTGGTTTAGTCCTGGTTTAGTCCTGGTTTAGACCTGGTTTAGTCCTGGTTTAGTCCTGGTTTAGTCCTGGTTTAGACCTGGTTTAGTCCTGGTTCAGACCTGGTTTAGTCCTGGTTTAGTCCTGGTTTAGTCCTGGTTTAGACCTGGTTTAGACCTGGTTTAGACCTGGTTTAGTCCTGGTTTAGTCCTGGTTTAGTCTTGCTTTAGTACTTGTTAAGACCTGGTTTAGTCCTGGTTTAGTCCTGGTTTAGTCCTGCTTTAGACCTGGTTTAGACCTGGTTTAGTCCTGGTTTAGTCCTGGTTTAGTCTTGCTTTAGTACTGGTTAAGACCTGGTTTAGTCCTGGTTTAGTCCTGGTTTAGACCTGGTTTAGTCCTGCTTTAGACTTGGTTTAGTCCTGGTTTAGACCTGGTTTAGACCTGGTTTAGACCTGGTTTAGTCCTGGTTTAGACCTGGTTTAGACCTGGTTTCGACCTGGTTTAGTCCTGGTTTAGTCCTGGTTTAGTCCTGGTTTAGTCCTGCTTTAGTCCTGCTTTAGTCCTGGTTTAGTCCTGCTTTAGTCCTGGTTTAGACCTGCTTTAGTCCTGCTTTAGTCCTGCTTTAGTCCTGCTTTAGTCCTGCTTTAGTCCTGGTTTAGTCCTGCTTTAGTCCTGGTTTAGTCCTGGTTTAGTCCTGCTTTAGTCCTGCTTTAGTCCTGGTTTAGTCCTGCTTTAGTCCTGCTTTAGTCCTGGTTTAGTCCTGCTTTAGTCCTGCTTTAGTCCTGGTTTAGTCCTGCTTTAGTCCTGCTTTAGTCCTGGTTTAGTCCTGCTTTAGTCCTGGTATAGTCCTGGTTTAGTCCTGCTTTAGTCCTGGTTTAGTCCTGCTTTAGACCTGCTTTAGTCCTGGTTTAGTCCTGCTTTAGTCCTGGTTTAGTCCTGCTTTAGTCCTGCTTTAGTCCTGGTTTAGTCCTGCTTTAGTCCTGCTTTAGTCCTGCTTTAGTCCTGCTTTAGTCCTGCTTTAGTCCTGCTTTAGTCCTGCTTTAGTCCTGGTTTAGTCCTGCTTTAGTCCTGCTTTAGTCCTGGTTTAGTCCTGGTTTAGTCCTGGTTTAGTCCTGCTTTAGTCCTGCTTTAGTCCTGCTTTAGTCCTGCTTTAGTCCTGGTTTAGTCCTGCTTTAGTCCAGGTTTAGTCCTGCTTTAGTCCTGCTTTAGTCCTGGTTTAGTCCTGCTTTAGTCCTGCTTTAGTCCTGGTTTAGTCCTGGTTTAGTCCTGCTTTAGTCCTGGTTTAGTCCTGGTTTAGTCCTGCTTTAGTCCTGCTTTAGTCCTGGTTTAGTCCTGCTTTAGTCCTGCTTTAGTCCTGCTTTAGACCTGCTTTAGTCCTGGTTTAGTCCTGCTTTAGTCCTGCTTTAGTCCTGGTTTAGTCCTGCTTTAGTCCTGCTTTAGTCCTGGTTTAGTCCTGCTTTAGTCCTGCTTTAGTCCTGGTTTAGTCCTGCTTTAGTCCTGCTTTAGTCCTGCTTTAGTCCTGGTTTAGTCCTGCTTTAGTCCTGCTTTAGTCCTGGTTTAGTCCTGGTTTAGTCCTGCTTTAGTCCTGCTTTAGTCCTGGTTTAGTCCTGCTTTAGTCCTGCTTTAGTCCTGCTTTAGTCCTGGTTTAGTCCTGCTTTAGTCCTGCTTTAGTCCTGGTTTAGTCCTGGTTTAGTCCTGCTTTAGTCCTGCTTTAGTCCTGCTTTAGACCTGCTTTAGTCCTGCTTTAGTCCTGCTTTTGACCTGCTTTAGTCCTGCTTTAGTCCTGCTTTAGTCCTGCTTTAGTCCTGTTTTAGTCCTGCTTTAGTCCTGGTTTACTCCTGCTTTAGTCCTGGTTTAGTCCTGGTTTAGTCCTGCTTTAGTCCTGCTTTAGTCCTGGTTTAGTCCTGCTTTAGTCCTGCTTTAGTCCTGCTTTAGTCCTGCTTTAGTCCTATTTTAGTCCTGCTTTAGTCCTGCTTTAGTCCTGCTTTAGTCCTACTTTAGTCCTGGTTTAGTCCTGCTTTAGTCCTGCTTTAGTCCTACTTTAGTCCTGCTTTAGTCCTGCTTTAGTCCTGCTTTAGTCCTGCTTTAGGCCTGGTTTAGTCCTGCTTTAGTCCTGCTTTAGTCCTGCTTTAGTCCTACTTTAGTCCTGGTTTAGTCCTGCTTTAGTCCTGCTTTAGACCTGCTTTAGTCCTGCTTTAGTCCTGCTTTAGTCCTGCTTTAGTCCTGCTTTAGTCCTGGTTTAGTCCTGCTTTAGTCCTGCTTTAGTCCTGCTTTAGTCCTGCTTTAGTCCTGCTTTAGTCCTGCTTTAGTCCTACTTTAGTCCTGGTTTAGTCCTGGTTTGGACCTGGTTTAGTCCTGGTTTAGTCCTGGTTTAGACCTGGTTTAGTCCTGGTTTAGTCCTGGTTTAGTCCTGGTTTAGACCTGGTTTAGTCCTGGTTCAGACCTGGTTTAGTCCTGGTTTAGTCCTGGTTTAGTCCTGGTTTAGACCTGGTTTAGACCTGGTTTAGACCTGGTTTAGTCCTGGTTTAGTCCTGGTTTAGTCTTGCTTTAGTACTGGTTAAGACCTGGTTTAGTCCTGGTTTAGTCCTGGTTTAGTCCTGCTTTAGACCTGGTTTAGACCTGGTTTAGTCCTGGTTTAGTCCTGGTTTAGTCCTGGTTTGGACCTGGTTTAGTTTTGGTTTAGTCATGCTTTAGACCTGGTTAGTCCTGGTTTAGTCCTGCTTTAGTCCTGGTTTAGTCCTGGTTTAGTCCTGGTTTAGTCCAGGTTTAGACCTGGTTTAGACCTGCTTTAGTCCTGGTTTAGTCCTGGTTTAGTCCTGGTTTAGTCCTGTTTTAGTCCTGGTTTAGTCCTGCTTTAGTCCTGCTTTAGTCCTGCTTTAGACCTGCTTTAGTCCTGCTTTAGTCCTGCTTTAGTCCTGGTTTAGACCTGGTTTAGACCTGGTTTAGACCTGGTTTAGTCCTGCTTTAGTCCTGTTTAGTCCTGGTTTAGTCCTGGTTTAGTCCTGGTTTAGTCCTGTTTAGTCCTGGTTTAGTCCTGGTTTAGACCTGGTTTAGTCCTGCTTTAGACTTGGTTTAGTCCTGGTTTAGACCTGGTTTAGACCTGGTTTAGACCTGGTTTAGTCCTGGTTTAGACCTGGTTTAGACCTGGTTTAGACCTGGTTTAGTCCTGGTTTAGTCCTGGTTTAGTCCTGGTTTAGTCCTGCTTTAGTCCTGCTTTAGTCCTGGTTTAGTCCTGCTTTAGTCCTGGTTTAGTCCTGCTTTAGTCCTGGTTTAGACCTGCTTTAGTCCTGCTTTAGTCCTGCTTTAGTCCTGCTTTAGTCCTGCTTTAGTCCTGCTCTAGTCCTGCTTTAGTCCTGGTTTAGTCCTGCTTTAGTCCTGCTTTAGTCCTGCTTTAGTCCTACTTTAGTCCTGGTTTAGTCCTGCTTTAGTCCTGCTTTAGTCCTGCTTTAGTCCTACTTTAGTCCTGCTTTAGTCCTGCTTTAGTCCTGCTTTAGTCCTGCTTTAGTCCTGCTTTAGTCCTGCTTTAGTCCTGCTTTAGTCCTGCTTTAGACCTGCTTTAGTCCTGCTTTGGAGCTGCTTTAGTCCTGGTTTAGTCCTGGTTTAGTCCTGCTTTAGTCCTGGTTTAGTCCTGCTTTAGTCCTGCTTTAGTACTGCTTTAGTCCTGCTTTAGTCCTGGTTTAGTCCTGCTTTAGTCCTGCTTTAGTCCTGCTTTAGTCCTACTTTAGTCCTGCTTTAGTCCTGCTTTAGTCCTGCTTTAGTCCTACTTTAGTCCTGGTTTAGTCCTGCTTTAGTCCTGCTTTAGTCCTGCTTTAGTCCTACTTTAGTCCTGCTTTAGTCCTGCTTTAGTCCTGCTTTAGTCCTGCTTTAGTCCTGCTTTAGTCCTGCTTTAGTCCTGCTTTAGTCCTGCTTTAGTCCTGCTTTAGTCCTGCTTTAGTCCTGCTTTAGTCCTGCTTTAGTCCTGGTTTAGTCCTGCTTTAGTCCTGCTTTAGTCCTGGTTTAGTCCTGCTTTAGTCCTGCTTTAGTCCTGCTTTAGTCCTGCTTTAGTCCTGCTTTAGTCCTGCTTTAGAGCTGCTTTAGTCCTGCTTTAGTCCTGGTTTAGTCCTGCTTTAGTCCTGCTTTAGTCCTGCTTTAGTCCTGCTTTAGTCCTGCTTTAGTCCTGCTTTAGACCTGCTTTAGTCCTGCTTTAGTCCTGGTTTAGTCCTGCTTTAGTCCTGCTTTAGTCCTGGTTTAGTCCTGCTTTAGTCCTGCTTTAGACCTGCTTTAGTCCTGGTTTAGTCCTGCTTTAGTCCTGGTTTAGTCCTGCTTTAGTCCTGCTTTAGTCCTGGTTTAGTCCTGCTTTAGTCCTGCTTTAGTCCTGGTTTAGTCCTGCTTTAGTCCTGCTTTAGTCCTGGTTTAGTCCTGCTTTAGTCCTGGTTTAGTCCTGGTTTAGTCCTGCTTTAGTCCTGCTTTAGTCCTGGTTTAGTCCTGGTTTAGTCCTGCTTTAGTCCTGGTTTAGTCCTGCTTTAGACCTGCTTTAGACCTGCTTTAGTCCTGGTTTAGTCCTGCTTTAGTCCTGGTTTAGTCCTGCTTTAGTCCTGCTTTAGTCCTGGTTTAGTCCTGCTTTAGTCCTGCTTTAGTCCTGGTTTAGTCCTGCTTTAGTCCTGCTTTAGTCCTGCTTTAGTCCTGCTTTAGTCCTGCTTTAGTCGTGCTTTAGTCCTGGTTTAGTCCTGCTTTAGTCCTGGTTTAGTCCTGCTTTAGTCCTGCTTTAGTCCTGCTTTAGTCCTGGTTTAGACCTGGTTTAGTCCTGGTTCAGACCTGGTTTAGTCCTGGTTTAGTCCTGCTTTAGACCTGCTTTAGTCCTGCTTTAGTCCTGCTTTAGTCCTGCTTTAGTCCTGGTTTAGTCCTGGTTTAGTCCTGGTTTAGTCCTGCTTTAGTCCTGCTTTAGTCCTGCTTTAGTCCTGCTTTAGTCCTGGTTTAGTCCTGCTTTAGTCCTGCTTTAGTCCTGCTTTAGTCCTACTTTAGTCCTGGTTTAGTCCTGCTTTAGTCCTGCTTTAGTCCTGGTTTAGTCCTGCTTTAGTCCTGGTTTAGTCCTGGTTTAGACCTGGTTTAGTCATGGTTTAAACCTGGTTTAGTCCTGGTTTAGTCCTGGTTTAGCCCTGGTTTAGTCCTGGTTTAGACCTGGTTTAGTCCTGGTTTAGTCCTGGTTTAGCCCTGGTTTTGTCCTGGTTTAGTCCTGGTTTAGTCCTGGTTTAGTCCTGGTTTGGACCTGGTTTAGTCCTGGTTTAGTCCTGGTTTAGTCCTGCTTTAGTCCTGCTTTAGTCCTGCTTTAGTCCTGCTTTAGTCCTGGTTTAGTCCTGGTTTAGTCCTGCTTTAGTCCTGCTTTAGTCCTGGTTTAGTCCTGGTTTAGTCCTGGTTTAGACCTGATTTAGTCCTGGTTTAGTCCTGGTTTAGACCTGGTTTAGTCCTGGTTTAGACATGGTTTGGACCAGGTTTAGTCCTGGTTTAGTCCTGGTTTAGTCCTGGTTTAGACCTGGTTTAGTCCTGCTTTAGACTTGGTTTAGTCCTGGTTTAGACCTGGTTTAGTCCTGGTTTAGACCTGGTTTAGACCTGGTTTCGACCTGGTTTAGTCCTGGTTTAGTCCTGGTTTAGTCCTGGTTTAGTCCTGGTTTAGTCCTGCTTTAGTCCTGGTTTAGTCCTGCTTTAGTCCTGGTTTAGTCCTGCTTTAGTCCTGGTTTAGACCTGCTTTAGTCCTGCTTTAGTCCTGCTTTAGTCCTGCTTTAGTCCTGCTTTAGTCCTGCTTTAGTCCTGCTTTAGTCCTGGTTTAGTCCTGCTTTAGTCCTGGTTTAGTCCTGCTTTAGTCCTGCTTTAGTCCTGGTTTAGTCCTGCTTTAGTCCTGCTTTAGTCCTGGTTTAGTCCTGGTTTAGTCCTGCTTTAGTCCTGGTTTAGTCCTGGTTTAGTCCTGCTTTAGTCCTGCTTTAGTCCTTGTTTAGTCCTGCTTTAGTCCTGCTTTAGTCCTGGTTTAGTCCTGCTTTAGTCCTGCTTTAGTCCTGCTTTAGTCCTGGTTTAGTCCTGCTTTAGTCCTGCTTTAGTCCTGGTTTAGTCCTGCTTTAGTCCTGGTTTAGTCCTGGTTTAGTCCTGCTTTAGTCCTGGTTTAGTCCTGCTTTAGACCTGCTTTAGTCCTGGTTTAGTCCTGCTTTAGTCCTGGTTTAGTCCTGCTTTAGTCCTGCTTTAGTCCTGGTTTAGTCCTGCTTTAGTCCTGCTTTAGTCCTGGTTTAGTCCTGCTTTAGTCCTGCTTTAGTCCTGCTTTAGACCTGCTTTAGTCCTGCTTTAGTCCTGCTTTAGTCCTGGTTTAGTCCTGCTTTAGTCCTGCTTTAGTCCTGCTTCAGTCCTGGTTTAGTCCTGGTTTAGTCCTGGTTTAGTCCTGCTTTAGTCCTGCTTTAGTCCTGCTTTAGTCCTGCTTTAGTCCTATTTTAGTCCTGCTTTAGTCCTGCTTTAGTCCTGCTTTAGTCCTACTTTAGTCCTGGTTTAGTCCTGCTTTAGTCCTGCTTTAGTCCTACTTTAGTCCTGCTTTAGTCCTGGTTTAGTCCTGCTTTAGTCCTGGTTTAGTCCTGCTTTAGTCCTGCTTTAGTCCTGCTTTTTTCCTGCTTTAGTCCTGCTTTAGTCCTACTTTAGTCCTGCTTTAGTCCTGCTTTAGTCCTGCTTTAGTCCTACTTTAGTCCTGGTTTAGTGCTGGTTTAGTCCTTGTTTAGTCCTGGTTTGGACCTGGTTTAGTCCTGGTTTAGTCCTGGTTTAGACCTGGTTTAGTCCTGGTTTAGTCCTGGTTTAGTCCTGGTTTAGACCTGGTTTAGTCCTGGTTCAGACCTGGTTTAGTCCTGGTTTAGTCCTGGTTTAGTCCTGGTTTAGACCTGGTTTAGACCTGGTTTAGACCTGGTTTAGTCCTGGTTTAGTCCTGGTTTAGTCTTGCTTTAGTACTTGTTAAGACCTGGTTTAGTCCTGGTTTAGTCCTGGTTTAGTCCTGCTTTAGACCTGGTTTAGACCTGGTTTAGTCCTGGTTTAGTCCTGGTTTAGTCCTGGTTTAGTCCTGCTTTAGTCCTGCTTTAGTCCTGGTTTAGTCCTGCTTTAGTCCTGGTTTAGTCCTGCTTTAGTCCTGGTTTAGACCTGCTTTAGTCCTGCTTTAGTCCTGCTTTAGTCCTGCTTTAGTCCTGGTTTAGTCCTGCTTTAGTCCTACTTTAGTCCTGCTTTAGTCCTGCTTTAGTCCTGCTTTAGTGCTGCTTTAGTCCTGCTTTAGTCCTGCTTTAGTCCTGCTTTAGTCCTGGTTTAGTCCTGCTTTAGTCCTGCTTTAGTCCTGCTTTATTCCTGCTTTAGTCCTGCTTTAGTCCTGGTTTAGTCCTGCTTTAGTCCTGGTTTAGTCCTGCTTCAGTCCTGCTTTAGTCCTGCTTTAGTCCTGCTTTAGTCCTGGTTTAGTCCTGGTTTAGTCCTGCTTTAGTCCTGGTTTAGTCCTGCTTTAGTCCTGGTTTAGTCCTGCTTTAGTCCTGCTTTAGTCCTGGTTTAGTCCTGCTTTAGTCCTGCTTTAGTCCTGGTTTAGTCCTGCTTTAGTCCTGCTTTAGTCCTGCTTTAGTCCTGCTTTAGTCCTGCTTTAGACCTGCTTTAGTCCTGCTTTAGTCCTGCTTTAGTCCTGGTTTAGTCCTGCTTTAGTCCTAATTTAGTCCTGCTTCAGTTCTGGTTTAGTCCTGGTTTAGTCCTGCTTTAGTCCTGGTTTAGTCCTGCTTCAGTCCTGCTTTAGTCCTGCTTTAGTCCTGCTTTAGTCCTGGTTTAGTCCTGGTTTAGTCCTGCTTTAGTCCTGGTTTAGTCCTGCTTTAGTCCTGGTTTAGTCCTGCTTTAGTCCTGCTTTAGTCCTGGTTTAGTCCTGCTTTAGTCCTGCTTTAGTCCTGGTTTAGTCCTGCTTTAGTCCTGCTTTAGTCCTGCTTTAGTCCTGCTTTAGTCCTGCTTTAGACCTGCTTTAGTCCTGCTTTAGTCCTGCTTTAGTCCTGGTTTAGTCCTGCTTTAGTCCTAATTTAGTCCTGCTTCAGTTCTGGTTTAGTCCTGGTTTAGTCCTGGTTTAGTCCTGGTTTAGTCCTGCTATAGTCCTGCTTTAGTCCTGGTTTAGTCCTGCTTTAGTCCTGCTTTAGTCCTGCTTTAGTCCTATTTTAGTCCTGCTTTAGTCCTGCTTTAGTCCTGCTTTAGTCCTACTTTAGTCCTGGTTTAGTCCTGCTTTAGTCCTGCTTTAGTCCTACTTTAGTCCTGCTTTAGTCCTGCTTTAGTCCTGGTTTAGTCCTGCTTTAGTCCTGCTTTAGTCCTGGTTTAGTCCTGCTTTAGTCCTGCTTTAGTCCTGCTTCAGTCCTGGTTTAGTCCTGCTTTAGTCCTGCTTTAGTCCTGGTTTAGTCCTGCTTTAGTCCTGGTTTAGTCCTGATTTAGTCCTGCTCTAGTCCTGCTCTAGTCCTGCTTTAGTCCTGGTTTAGTCCTGCTTTAGTCCTGCTTTAGTCCTGCTTTAGTCCTGCTTTAGTCCTGCTCTAGTCCTGCTTTAGTCCTGCTTTAGTCCTGCTTTAGTCCTGCTTTAGTCCTGCTTTAGTCCTACTTAAGTCCTGCTTTAGTCCTGCTTTAGTCCTGCTTTAGTCCTACTTTAGTCCTGCTTTAGTCCTGCTTTAGTCCTGCTTTAGTCCTACTTTTTTCCTGCTTTAGTCCTATTTTAGTCCTGCTTTAGTCCTGGTTTAGTCCTGCTTTAGTCCTGCTTTAGACCTGCTTTAGTCCTGCTTTAGTCCTGCTTTAGTCCTACTTTAGTCCTGCTTTAGTCCTGCTTTAGTCCTGCTTTAGTCCTACTTTAGTCCTGGTTTAGTCCTGCTTTAGTCCTGCTTTAGTCCTACTTTAGTCCTGGTTTAGTCCTGCTTTAGTCCTGCTTTAGTCCTGCTTTAGTCCTGCTTTAGTCCTGCTTTAGTCCTACTTTAGTCCTGGTTTAGTCCTGCTTTAGTCCTGCTTTAGTCCTACTTTAGTCCTGGTTTAGTCCTGCTTTAGTCCTGCTTTAGTCCTGCTTTAGTCCTGCTTTAGTCCTACTTTAGTCCTGGTTTAGTCCTGCTTTAGTCCTGCTTTAGTCCTACTTTAGTCCTGGTTTAGTCCTGCTTTAGTCCTGCTTTAGACCTGCTTTAGTCCTGCTTTAGTCCTGCTTTAGTCCTGCTTTAGTCCTGCTTTAGACCTGCTTTAGTCCTGCTTTAGAGCTGCTTTAGTCCTGGTTTAGTCCTGGTTTAGTCCTGCTTTAGTCCTGGTTTAGTCCTGCTTTAGTCCTGCTTTAGTACTGCTTTAGTCCTGCTTTAGTCCTGCTTTAGTCCTGCTTTAGTCCTGCTTTAGTCCTGCTTTAGTCCTGCTTTAGAGCTGCTTTAGTCCTGGTTTAGTCCTGGTTTAGTCCTGCTTTAGTCCTGGTTTAGTCCTGCTTTAGTCCTGCTTTAGTACTGGTTTAGTCCTGCTTTAGTCCTGGTTTAGTCCTGGTTTAGTCCTGCTTTAGTCCTGCTTTAGTCCTGCTTTAGACCTGGTTTAGTCCTGGTTTAGTCCTGCTTTAGTCCTGGTTTAGTCCTGCTTTAGAGCTGCTTTAGTCCTGGTTTAGTCCTGGTTTAGTCCTGCTTTAGTCCTGGTTTAGTCCTGCTTTAGTCCTGCTTTAGTCCTGCTTTAGTCCTGCTTTAGTCCTGCTTTAGAGCTGCTTTAGTCCTGGTTTAGTCCTGGTTTAGTCCTGCTTTACTCCTGGTTTAGTCCTGCTTTAGTCCTGCTTTAGTACTGGTTTAGTCCTGCTTTAGTCCTGGTTTAGTCCTGGTTTAGTCCTGCTTTAGTCCTGCTTTAGTCCTGCTTTAGTCCTGCTTTAGTCCTGCTTTAGTCCTGCTTTAGTCCTGGTTTAGTCCTGCTTTAGTCCTGGTTTAGACCTGCTTTAGTCCTGCTTTAGTCCTGGTTTAGTCCTGCTTTAGTCCTGCTTTAGTCCTAGTTTATCCTGGTTTAGTCCTGCTTTAGTCCTGGTTTAGTCCTGGTTTAGTCCTGCTTTAGTCCTGCTTTAGTCCTGGTTTAGTCCTGCTTTAGTCCTGCTTTAGTCCTGCTTTAGTCCTGCTTTAGTCCTGCTTTAGTCCTGGTTTAGTCCTGCTTTAGTCCTGGTTTAGTCCTGCTTTAGTCCTGGTATAGTCCTGGTTTAGTCCTGCTTTAGTCCTGGTTTAGTCCTGCTTTAGACCTGCTTTAGTCCTGGTTTAGTCCTGCTTTAGTCCTGGTTTAGTCCTGCTTTAGTCCTGCTTTAGTCCTGGTTTAGTCCTGCTTTAGTCCTGCTTTAGTCCTGGTTTAGTCTTGCTTTAGTCCTGCTTTAGTCCTGCTTTAGTCCTGCTTTAGTCCTGCTTTAGTCCTGCTTTAGTCCTGCTTTAGTCCTGGTTTAGTCCTGCTTTAGTCCTGCTTTAGTCCTGGTTTAGTCCTGGTTTAGTCCTGGTTTAGTCCTGCTTTAGTCCTGCTTTAGTCCTGCTTTAGTCCTGCTTTAGTCCTGGTTTAGTCCTGCTTTAGTCCTGCTTTAGTCCTGGTTTAGTCCTGCTTTAGTCCTGCTTTAGTCCTGGTTTAGTCCTGGTTTAGTCCTGCTTTAGTCCTGGTTTAGTCCTGGTTTAGTCCTGCTTTAGTCCTGCTTTAGTCCTGGTTTAGTCCTGCTTTAGTCCTGCTTTAGTCCTGCTTTAGTCCTGGTTTAGTCCTGCTTTAGTCCTGCTTTAGTCCTGGTTTAGTCCTGGTTTAGTCCTGGTTTAGTCCTGCTTTAGTCCTGCTTTAGTCCTGGTTTAGTCCTGCTTTAGTCCTGCTTTAGTTCTGCTTTAGTCCTGCTTTAGACCTGCTTTAGTCCTGCTTTAGTCCTGCTTTAGTCCTGCTTTAGTCCTGCTTTAGTCCTGCTTTTGACCTGCTTTAGTCCTGCTTTAGTCCTGCTTTAGTCCTGCTTTAGTCCTGTTTTAGTCCTGCTTTAGTCCTGGTTTACTCCTGCTTTAGTCCTGGTTTAGTCCTGGTTTAGTCCTGCTTTAGTCCTGCTTTAGTCCTGGTTTAGTCCTGCTTTAGTCCTGCTTTAGTCCTGCTTTAGTCCTGCTTTAGTCCTATTTTAGTCCTGCTTTAGTCCTGGTTTAGTCCTGCTTTAGTGCTGGTTTAGTGCTGGTTTAGTCCTGCTTTAGTCCTGCTTTAGTCCTACTTTAGTCCTGCTTTAGTCCTGCTTTAGTCCTGCTTTAGTCCTGCTTTAGTCCTGGTTTAGTCCTGCTTTAGTCCTGCTTTAGTCCTACTTTAGACCTGCTTTAGTCCTGCTTTAGTCCTGCTTTAGTCCTACTTTAGTCCTGGTTTAGTCCTGCTTTAGTCCTGCTTTAGTCCTGCTTTAGTCCTGCTTTAGTCCTGCTTTAGTCCTACTTTAGTCCTGCTTTAGTCCTGCTTTAGTCCTGCTTTAGTCCTGCTTTAGTCCTGGTTTAGTCCTGCTTTAGTCCTGCTTTAGTCCTGCTTTAGTCCTACTTTAGTCCTGCTTTAGTCCTGCTTTAGTCCTGCTTTAGTCCTACTTTAGTCCTGGTTTAGTGCTGGTTTAGTCCTTGTTTAGTCCTGGTTTGGACCTGGTTTTGTCCTGGTTTAGTCCTGGTTTAGACCTGGTTTAGTCCTGGTTTAGTCCTGGTTTAGTCCTGGTTTAGACCTGGTTTAGACCTGGTTTAGACCTGGTTTAGTCCTGGTTTAGTCTTGCTTTAGTACTTGTTAAGACCTGGTTTAGTCCTGGTTTAGTCCTGGTTTAGTCCTGCTTTAGACCTGGTTTAGACCTGGTTTAGTCCTGGTTTAGTCCTGGTTTAGTCTTGCTTTAGTACTGGTTAAGACCTGGTTTAGTCCTGGTTTAGTCCTGGTTTAGTCCTGCTTTAGACCTGGTTTAGACCTGGTTTAGTCCTGGTTTAGTCCTGGTTTAGTCCTGGTTTGGACCTGGTTTAGACCTGGTTTAGACCTGGTTTAGTCCTGGTTTAGTTCTGGTTTAGTCATGCTTTAGACCTGGTTAGTCCTGGTTTAGTCCTGCTTTAGTCCTGGTTTAGTCCTGGTTTAGTCCTGGTTTAGTCCTGGTTTAGACCTGGTTTAGACCTGCTTTAGTCCTGGTTTAGTCCTGGTTTAGTCCTGGTTTAGTCCTGTTTTAGTCCTGGTTTAGTCCTGCTTTAGTCCTGCTTTAGTCCTGCTTTAGTCCTGCTTTAGTCCTGGTTTAGACCTGGTTTAGACCTGGTTTAGTCCTGCTTTAGTCCTGTTTAGTCCTGGTTTAGTCCTGGTTTAGTCCTGGTTTAGTCCTGTTTAGTCCTGGTTTAGTCCTGGTTTAGACCTGGTTTAGTCCTGGTTCAGACCTGGTTTAGTCCTGGTTTAGTCCTGGTTTAGACCTGGTTTAGTCCTGCTTTAGACTTGGTTTAGTCCTGGTTTAGACCTGGTTTAGACCTGGTTTAGACCTGGTTTAGTCCGGGTTTAGACCTGGTTTAGACCTGGTTTAGACCTGGTTTAGTCCTGGTTTAGTCCTGGTTTAGTCCTGGTTTAGTCCTGCTTTAGTCCTGCTTTAGTCCTGGTTTAGTCCTGCTTTAGTCCTGGTTTAGTCCTGCTTTAGTCCTGGTTTAGACCTGCTTTAGTCCTGCTTTAGTCCTGCTTTAGTCCTGCTTTAGTCCTGGTTTAGTCCTGCTTTAGTCCTGCTTTAGTCCTGGTTTAGTCCTGCTTTAGTCCTGCTTTAGTGCTGCTTTAGTCCTGCTTTAGTCCTGCTTTAGTCCTGCTTTAGTCCTGGTTTAGTTCTGCTTTAGTCCTGCTTTAGTCCTGCTTTAGTCCTGCTTTAGTCCTACTTTAGTCCTGGTTTAGTCCTGCTTTAGTCCTGCTTTAGTCCTGCTCTAGTCCTGCTTTAGTCCTGCTTTAGTCCTGCTATAGTCCTGCTTTAGTCCTGGTTTAGTCCTGCTTTAGTCCTGCTTTAGTCCTGCTTTAGTCCTGCTTTAGAGCTGCTTTAGTCCTGGTTTAGTCCTGGTTTAGTCCTGCTTTAGTCTTGGTTTAGTCCTGCTTTAGTCCTGCTTTAGTCCTGCTTTAGTCCTGCTTTAGTCCTGCTTTAGTCCTACTTTAGTCCTGGTTTAGTCCTGCTTTAGTCCTGCTTTAGTCCTGCTCTAGTCCTGCTTTAGTCCTGGTTTAGTCCTGCTTTAGTCCTGCTTTAGTCCTGCTTTAGTCCTGCTTTAGAGCTGCTTTAGTCCTGGTTTAGTCCTGGTTTAGTCCTGCTTTAGTCCTGGTTTAGTCCTGCTTTAGTCCTGCTTTAGTCCTACTTTAGTCCTGGTTTAGTCCTGCTTTAGTCCTGCTTTAGTCCTGCTCTAGTCCTGCTTTAGTCCTGGTTTAGTCCTGCTTTAGTCCTGCTTTAGTCCTGCTTTAGTCCTACTTTAGTCCTGCTTTAGTCCTGCTTTAGTCCTGCTTTAGTCCTGCTTTAGTCCTACTTTAGTCCTGGTTTAGTCCTGCTTTAGTCCTGGTTTAGTCCTGCTTTAGTCCTGCTTTAGTCCTGCTTTAGACCTGCTTTAGTCCTGCTTTAGAGCTGCTTTAGTCCTGGTTTAGTCCTGGTTTAGTCCTGCTTTAGTCCTGCTTTAGTCCTGCTTTAGTCCTGGTTTAGTCCTGCTTTAGTCCTGCTTTAGTCCTGGTTTAGTCCTGCTTTAGTCCTGCTTTAGTCCTGCTTTAGTCCTGCTTTAGTCCTGCTTTAGACCTGCTTTAGTCCTGCTTTAGTCCTGCTTTAGTCCTGCTTTAGTCCTGCTTTAGACCTGCTTTAGTCCTACTTTAGTCCTGGTTTAGTCCTGCTTTAGTCCTGCTTTAGTCCTGCTTTAGTCCTACTTTAGTCCTGGTTTAGTCCTGCTTTAGTCCTGCTTTAGTCCTGCTTTAGTCCTGCTTTAGTCCTACTTTAGTCCTGGTTTAGTCCTGCTTTAGTCCTGCTTTAGTCCTGCTTTAGTCCTACTTTAGTCCTGCTTTAGTCCTACTTTAGTCCTGGTTTAGTCCTGCTTTAGTCCTGCTTTAGTCCTGCTTTAGTCCTACTTTAGTCCTGGTTTAGTCCTGCTTTAGTCCTGCTTTAGTCCTGCTTTAGTCCTACTTTAGTCCTGCTTTAGTCCTGCTTTAGTCCTGCTTTAGTCCTGCTTTAGTCCTGGTTTAGTCCTGCTTTAGTCCTGCTTTAGTCCTGCTTTAGTCCTGCTTTAGTCCTGCTTTAGTCCTGCTTTAGTCCTGCTTTAGTCCTGCTTTAGACCTGCTTTAGTCCTGCTTTAGTCCTGCTTTAGTCCTGCTTTAGTCCTGCTTTAGACCTGCTTTAGTCCTGCTTTAGTCCTGGTTTAGTCCTGCTTTAGTCCTGCTTTAGTCCTGGTTTAGTCCTGCTTTAGACCTGCTTTAGTCCTGCTTTAGTCCTGCTTTAGTCCTGCTTTAGTCCTGCTTTAGTCCTGCTTTAGTCCTGCTTTAGTCCTGGTTTAGTCCTGCTTTAGTCCTGCTTTAGTCCTGGTTTAGTCCTGCTTTAGTCCTGCTTTAGTCCTGTTTTAGTCCTGCTTTAGTCCTGCTTTAGTCCTGGTTTAGTCCTGCTTTAGTCCTGGTTTAGTCCTGGTTTAGTCCTGCTTTAGTCCTGGTTTAGTCCTGCTTTAGACCTGCTTTAGACCTGATTTAGTCCTGGTTTAGTCCTGCTTTAGTCCTGGTTTAGTCCTGCTTTAGTCCTGCTTTAGTCCTGCTTTAGTCCTGCTTTAGTCCTGCTTTAGTCCTGGTTTAGACCTGGTTTAGTCCTGGTTCAGACCTGGTTTAGTCCTGGTTTAGTCCTGCTTTAGACCTGCTTTAGTCCTGCTTTAGTCCTGCTTTAGTCCTGCTTTAGTCCTGGTTTAGTCCTGGTTTAGTCCTGGTTTAGTCCTGCTTTAGTCCTGCTTTAGTCCTGCTTTAGTCCTACTTTAGTCCTGGTTTAGTCCTGCTTTAGTCCTGGTTTAGTCCTGGTTTAGTCCTGCTTTAGTCCTGGTTTAGTCCTGGTTTAGACCTGGTTTATTCCTGGTTTAGACCTGGTTTAGTTATGGTTTAGTCCTGGTTTAGCCCTGGTTTAGTCCTGGTTTAGACCTGGTTTAGTCCTGGTTTAGTCCTGGTTTAGCCCTGGTTTAGTCCTGGTTTAGACCTGGTTTAGTCCTGGTTTAGTCCTGGTTTAGCCCTGGTTTTGTCCTGGTTTAGTCCTGGTTTAGTCCTGGTTTAGTCCTGCTTTAGTCCTGGTTTAGTTCTGGTTTAGTCCTGCTTTAGTCCTGGTTTAGTCCTGGTTTAGACCTGGTTTAGTCCTGGTTTAGACCTGGTTTAGTCCTGGTTTAGTCCTGGTTTAGCCCTGGTTTAGTCCTGGTTTAGTCCTGGTTTAGTCCTGGTTTAGACCTGGTTTAGTCCTGGTTTAGTCCTGGTTTAGCCCTGGTTTAGTCCTGGTTTAGACCTGGTTTAGTCCTGGTTTAGTCCTGGTTTAGCCCTGGTTTTGTCCTGGTTTAGTCCTGGTTTAGTCCTGGTTTAGTCCTGGTTTGGACCTGGTTTAGTCCTGGTTTAGTCCTGGTTTAGTCCTGCTTTAGTCCTGGTTTAGTCCTGGTTTAGACCTGGTTTAGTCCTGGTTTAGACATGGTTTGGACCAGGTTTAGTCCTGGTTTAGTCCTGGTTTAGTCCTGGTTTAGACCTGGTTTAGTCCTGGTTTAGTCCTGGTTTAGTCCTGGTTTAGACCTGGTTTAGTCCTGGTTTAGTCCTGGTTTAGACCTGGTTTAGTCCTGGTTTAGACATGGTTTGGACCAGGTTCAGTCCTGGTTTAGTCCTGGTTTAGCCCTGGTTTAGTCCTGGTTTAGTCCTGGTTTAGTCCTGTTTAGTCCTGGTTTAGTCCTGGTTTAGACCTGGTTTAGTCCTGGTTCAGACCTGGTTTAGTCCTGGTTTAGTCCTGGTTTAGACCTGGTTTAGTCCTGCTTTAGACTTGGTTTAGTCCTGGTTTAGACCTGGTTTAGACCTGGTTTAGACCTGGTTTAGTCCTGGTTTAGACCTGGTTTAGACCTGGTTTCGACCTGGTTTAGTCCTGGTTTAGTCCTGGTTTAGTCCTGGTTTAGTCCTGCTTTAGTCCTGCTTTAGTCCTGGTTTAGTCCTGCTTTAGTCCTGGTTTAGTCCTGCTTTAGTCCTGGTTTAGACCTGCTTTAGTCCTGCTTTAGTCCTGCTTTAGTCCTGCTTTAGTCCTGGTTTAGTCCTGCTTTAGTCCTGCTTTAGTCCTGCTTTAGTCCTGCTTTAGTGCTGCTTTAGTCCTGCTTTAGTCCTGCTTTAGTCCTGCTTTAGTCCTGCTTTAGTCCTGCTTTAGTCCTGCTTTAGTCCTGCTTTAGTCCTGGTTTAGTCCTGCTTTAGTCCTGCTTTAGTCCTGCTTCAGTCCTGGTTTAGTCCTGGTTTAGTCCTGGTTTAGTCCTGCTTTAGTCCTGCTTTAGTCCTGCTTTAGTCCTGCTTTAGTCCTACTTTAGTCCTGGTTTAGTCCTGCTTTAGTCCTGGTTTAGTCCTGCTTTAGTCCTGCTTTAGTCCTGGTTTAGTCCTGCTTTAGTCCTGCTTTAGTCCTGGTTTAGTCCTGGTTTAGTCCTGCTTTAGTCCTGGTTTAGTCCTGGTTTAGTCCTGCTTTAGTCCTGCTTTAGTCCTGGTTTAGTCCTGCTTTAGTCCTGCTTTAGTCCTGGTTTAGTCCTGCTTTAGTCCTGGTTTAGTCCTGGTTTAGTCCTGCTTTAGTCCTGCTTTAGTCCTGGTTTAGTCCTGCTTTAGTCCTGGTTTAGTCCTGGTTTAGTCCTGCTTTAGACCTGCTTTAGTCCTGGTTTAGTCCTGCTTTAGTCCTGCTTTAGTCCTGGTTTAGTCCTGCTTTAGTCCTGCTTTAGTCCTGGTTTAGTCCTGCTTTAGTCCTGCTTTAGTCCTGGTTTAGTCCTGCTTTAGTCCTGCTTTAGTCCTGCTTTAGTCCTGCTTTAGTCCTGCTTTAGACCTGCTTTAGTCCTGCTTTAGTCCTGGTTTAGTCCTGCTTTAGTCCTGCTTTAGTCCTGGTTTAGTCCTGCTTTAGTCCTGCTTTAGTCCTGCTTTAGTCCTGCTTTAGTCCTACTTTAGTCCTGGTTTAGTCCTGCTTTAGTCCTGCTTTAGTCCTGCTTTAGTCCTACTTTAGTCCTGCTTTAGTCCTGCTTTAGTCCTGCTTTAGTCCTGGTTTAGTCCTGCTTTAGTCCTGCTTTAGTCCTGCTTTAGACCTGCTTTAGTCCTGCTTTAGTCCTGCTTTAGACCTGCTTTAGTCCTGCTTTAGTCCTGCTTTAGACCTGCTTTAGTCCTGCTTTAGAGCTGCTTTAGTCCTGGTTTAGTCCTGGTTTAGTCCTGCTTTAGTCCTGGTTTAGTCCTGCTTTAGTCCTGCTTTAGTACTGCTTTAGTCCTGCTTTAGTCCTGGTTTAGTCCTGCTTTAGTCCTGCTTTAGTCCTGCTTTAGTCCTGCTTTAGTCCTGCTTTAGTCCTGCTTTAGTCCTGCTTTAGTCCTACTTTAGTCCTGGTTTAGTCCTGCTTTAGTCCTGCTTTAGTCCTGCTTTAGTCCTACTTTAGTCCTGCTTTAGTCCTGCTTTAGTCCTGCTTTAGTCCTGGTTTAGTCCTGCTTTAGTCCTGCTTTAGTCCTGGTTTAGTTCTGCTTTAGTCCTGCTTTAGTCCTGGTTTAGTCCTGCTTTAGTCCTGCTTTAGTCCTGCTTTAGTCCTGCTTTAGACCTGCTTTAGTCCTGCTTTATTCCTGCTTTAGTCCTGCTTTAGTCCTGCTTTAGACCTGCTTTAGTCCTGCTTAAGTCCTGCTTTAGTCCTGGTTTAGTCCTGCTTTAGTCCTGCTTTAGTCCTGGTTTAGTCCTGCTTTAGTCCTGCTTTAGTCCTGCTTTAGTCCTGGTTTAGTCCTGCTTTAGTCCTGCTTTAGTCCTGGTTTAGTCCTGCTTTAGTCCTGCTTTAGTCCTGGTTTAGTCCTGCTTTAGTCCTGGTTTAGTCCTGGTTTAGTCCTGCTTTAGTCCTGGTTTAGTCCTGCTTTAGACCTGCTTTAGTCCTGGTTTAGTCCTGCTTTAGTCCTGGTTTAGTCCTGCTTTAGTCCTGCTTTAGTCCTGCTTTAGTCCTGTTTTAGTCCTGCTTTAGTCCTGCTTTAGTCCTGCTTTAGTCCTGCTTTAGTCCTGCTTTAGTCCTGCTTTAGTCCTGCTTTAGTCCTGCTTTAGTCCTGCTTTAGTCCTGGTTTAGTCCTGCATTAGTCCTGGTTTAGTCCTGCTTTAGTCCTGCTTTAGTCCTGGTTTAGTCCTGCTTTAGTCCTGCTTTAGTCCTGGTTTAGTCCTGGTTTAGTCCTGCTTTAGTCCTGGTTTAGTCCTGGTTTAGTCCTGCTTTAGTCCTGCTTTAGTCCTGGTTTAGTCCTGCTTTAGTCCTGCTTTAGTCCTGGTTTAGTCCTGCTTTAGTCCTGCTTTAGTCCTGGTTTAGTCCTGCTTTAGTCCTGGTTTAGTCCTGGTTTAGTCCTGCTTTAGTCCTGGTTTAGTCCTGGTTTAGTCCTGCTTTAGTCCTGTTTTAGTCCTGGTTTAGTCCTGCTTTAGTCCTGCTTTAGTCCTGCTTTAGACCTGCTTTAGTCCTGGTTTAGTCCTGCTTTAGTCCTGCTTTAGTCCTGGTTTAGTCCTGCTTTAGTCCTGCTTTAGTCCTGGTTTAGTCCTGCTTTAGTCCTGCTTTAGTCCTGGTTTAGTCCTGGTTTAGTCCTGCTTTAGTCCTGCTTTAGACCTGCTTTAGTCCTGCTTTAGTCCTGCTTTAGTCCTGGTTTAGTCCTGCTTTAGTCCTGCTTTAGTCCCGCTTTAGTCCCGGTTTAGTCCCGGTTTAGTCCTGCTTTAGTCCTGCTTTAGTCCTGGTTTAGTCCTGCTTTAGTTCTGCTTTAGTCCTGCTTTAGACCTGCTTTAGTCCTGCTTTAGTCCTGCTTTAGTCCTGCTTTAGTCCTGCTTTAGTCCTGCTTTAGACCTGCTTTAGTCCTGTTTTAGTCCTGCTTTAGTCCTGGTTTAGTCCTGTTTTAGTCCTGCTTTAGTCCAGGTTTAGTCCTGCTTTAGACCTGCTTTAGTCCTGCTTTAGTCCTGCTTTAGTCCTGCTTTAGTCCTGTTTTAGTCCTGCTTTAGTCCTGATTTAGTCCTGCTTTAGTCCTGCTTTAGTCCTGGTTTAGTCCTGCTTTAGTCCTGCTTTAGTCCTGCTTTAGTCCTGCTTTAGTTTTAGTCCTACTTTAGTCCTGCTTTAGTCCTGCTTTAGTCCTACTTTAGTCCTGCTTTAGTCCTGCTTTAGTCCTGCTTTAGTCCTGCTTTAGTCCTACTTTAGTCCTGCTTTAGTCCTGCTTTAGTCCTGGTTTAGTCCTGCTTTAGTCCTGCTTTAGTCCTGGTTTAGTACTGCTTTAGTCCTGGTTTAGTCCTGCTTTAGTCCTGGTTTAGTCCTGGTTTAGTCCTGCTTTAGTCCTGCTTTAGTGCTGCTTTAGACCTGGTTTAGTCCTGGTTTAGTCCTGGTTTAGTCCTGCTTTAGACCTGGTTTAGTCCTGGTTTAGTCCTGGTTTAGTCCTGCTTTAGTCCTGCTTTAGTCCTGCTTTAGTCCTGGTTTAGACCTGGTTTAGTCCTGCTTTAGTCCTGGTTTAGTCCTGCTTTAGTCCTGCTTTAGTCCTGCTTTAGTCCTGCTTTAGTCCTGCTTTAGTCCTGGTTTAGTCCTGGTTTAGTCCTGCTTTAGTCCTGCTTTAGTCCTGCTTTAGTCCTGCTTTAGTCCTGCTTTAGTCCTGCTTTAGTCCAGCTTTAGTCCTGCTTTAGTCCTGCTTTAGTCCTGCTTTAGTCCTGCTTTAGTCCTGCTTTAGTCCTGCTTTAGTCCTGCTTTAGTCCTGCTTTAGTACCTGTGCTGGACTCGGTGACTGTCGCCTGGAGCGTCACTTGTTTGACGTCTTCATTAAAGTTAAATTTCTCGTTTTCAAAGTGAAACAGTTTTTTTCCATCGAACTGAAACAAAAAGACACTTTATGTTGTTTTTATGACATAACGAGTCACATTTATGAATCTGTGGCATTTTTTATTTGAAGGATTCAAATTCTGATTGAATTTAGTCTTGTCTGGTTAAGATGACATCATTTTGCTTCTCCCTTTTACCTTGTGCTTTAGTATTTTAGAACATTTAGAACATTTAGAACGTCTCATAATAACTTCTTCCAGGACTTCTTTTCTTGCAGATCTTTGAGCTTTTTCTCCCTTTGTTTCTTTTTTATGAGGTTTCGTCTATAATTTGTCCTCTCAAGACACCTTGGAAGCGTTCTCGTTCTAGGACATGTTCTAGGACATGTTCTAGGACACGTTCTAAGACATCTTCTAGGATACCTTCTCTGACACGTTCTCGGACACGTTCTAAAACACGTTCTACGACACGTTCTACGACACGTTCTACGACACGTTCTACGACACGTTCTACGACACGTTCTACGACACGTTCTCGGACACGTTCTCGGACACGTTCTAAAACACGTTCTACGACACGTTCTACGACACGTTCTACGACACGTTCTACGACACGTTCTACGACACGTTCTACGACACGTTCTACTCCATGTGCTAGGACACGTTCTCGGACACGTTCTAAAACACGTTCTACGACACGTTCAGCAACACGTTCTACGACACGTTCTACGACACGTTCTACGACACGTTCTACGCCATGTGCTAGGACACGTTCTCGGACACGTTCTACGACACGTTCTGCGACGCGTTCTCGGACGCGTTCTATGACGCGTTCTATGACAAGTTCTAGGACACGTTCTAGGACACGTTCTCGGACACATTCTCGAACACGTTCTCGGACACGTTCTCGGACACGTTCTACGACGCGTTCTACGACACGTTTTACGACATGTTTTACGACGCGTTTTAGGATATGTTCTCGGACACGTTCTCGACACGTTCTACGACACGTTCTACGACGCGTTCTACGACACGTACAAGGACACGTTCTCGGACACGTTCTACGACACGTACTAGGACACGTTCTCGGACACGTTCTACGACACGTTGTCGGACACGTTCTCGGACACGTTCTCGGACGCGTTCTAGGACACGTTCTAGGACACATTCTAGGACACGTTCTCGGACACTTTTTAGGACACGTTCTAGGACACGTTCTCGGACACGTTCTCGGACGCGTTCTAGGACACGTTCTAGGACACTTTCTAGGACACGTTCTCGGACACGTTCTAGGACACGTTCTCGGACACGTTCTAGGACACGTTCTAGGACACGTTCTAGGACACGTTCTACGACACTTTCTACGACATGTTCTCGGTTACGTTCTAGGACATGTTCTAGGACATGTGCTAGGACACATTCTATCACACGTTCTCGGACACGTTCTAGGACACGTTCTACGACACATTCTAGGACATGTTCTCGGTTACGTTCTAGGACATGTTCTAGGGCATGTGCTAGGACACGTTCTCGGACATGTTCTGGGACACGTTCTAGGACATGTTCTTGGACAAATTCTCGGTCACGTTCTAGGACACATTCTAGGACACGTTCTCGGACACATTCTCGGATACGTTCTAGGACACGTTCTAGGACACGTTCTCGGACACATTCTCGGACACGTTCTAGGACACGTTCTACGACACATTCTAGGACATGTTCTCGGTTACGTTCTAGGACATGTTCTAGGGCATGTGCTAGGACACGTTCTCGGACACGTTCTACGACACGTTCTACGACACGTTCTCGGACAAATTCTCGGTCACGTTCTAGGACACGTTCTAGGACACGTTCTCGGACACATTCTCAGATACGTTCTAGGACACGTTCTAGGACACGTTCTCGGACATGTTCTGGGACACGTTCTAGGACATGTTCTCAGACATGTACTAGGACATGTTCTAGGACATGTGCTAGGACACGTTCTCGGACACGTTCTCGGACACGTTCTACGAAATGTTCTACGACGCGTCCTCGGACGCGTTCTACGACGCGTTCTACAACACGTTCTAGGACACGTTCTACGACACGTTCTACGACACGTTCTACGACACGTTCTCGGACACGTTCTTGGACACGTTCTCTGACGCGTTCCAGGACGCGTTCTAGGACACGTTTTACAACATGTTCTCGGACACGTTCTAGGATATGTTCTTGGACACGTTCTACGACACGTTCTAGGACACGTTCTAGGACACATTCTACGACACATTCTACGACGCGTTCTACGACACGTTTTACGACATGTTCTCAGACACGTTCTAGGATATGTTCTCGGACACGTTCTACGACACGTTCTAGGACGCGTTCTAGGACACATTCTACGACACGTTCTACAACACATTCTAGGACAGGTTCTTGGACACGTTTTCGGACACGTTTTCGGACACGTTCTCTGACACCTTCTACAACACGTTCTAGGAAATGTTCTCTGACACTTTCCAGGACACGTTCTAGGACACGTTCTAGGACACATTCTTGGACACATTCTTGGACACCTTCTCGGACATGTTCAAGGACACGTTCAAGGACACGTTCTCGGACACGTTCTCGGACACCTTCTCGGACACGTTCTCGGACACGTTCTACGACACGTTCTAGGACGCGTTCTAGGACACGTTCTCGGACATGTTCTATGACACGTTCTATGACACGTTCTACGACACGTTCTACGACATGTTCTACGACACGTTCTCGGACAAATTCTCGGACACGTTCTAGGACACGTTCTAGGACACGTTCTCGGACACATTCTCGGATACGTTCTAGGACACGTTCTCGGACATGTTCTACAACACGTTCTAGGACACGTTCTAGGACACGTTCTCGGACATGTTCTATGACACGTTCTATGACACGTTCTATGACACGTTCTACGACACGTTCTACGACACGTTCTCGGACACGTTCTAGGACACATTCTACGACACGTTCTACGATACGTTCTACGACACGTTCTCGGACACGTTTTCGGACACGTTCTCGGACACGTTCTTGGACACGTTCTACGACACGTTCTAGGACACGGTCTACAACACGTTCTACGACATGTTCTACGACACGTTCTCAGACACGTTCTAGGACACGTTCTACGACATGTTCTACGACACGTTCTAGGACACGGTCTACAACACATTCTCTGACACGTTCTAGGACGCGTTCTACAACACGTTCTAGGACACGTTCTACGACATGTTCTCGGACACGTTCTCGGACACGTTCTCGGACAAGTTCTAGGACACGTTCTCGGACACGTTCTAGGACACGTTCTCGGACAAGTTCTAGGACACGTTCTCGGACACGTTCTCGGACACGTTCTAGGACACGTTCTCGGACACGTTCTCGGACACGTTCTAGGACACGTTCTAGGACACGTTCTCGGACACGTTCTAGGACACGTTCTCGGACACGTTCTAGGACACGTTCTCGGACACGTTCTAGGACACGTTCTAGGACACGTTCTCAGACACGTTCTAGGACACGTTCTCGGACACGTTCTCGGACACGTTCTAGGACACGTTCTAGGACACGTTCTAGGACACGTTCTCGGACACGTTCTCGGACACGTTCTAGGACACGTTCTAGGACAAGTTCTAGGACACGTTCTCGGACACGTTCTCGGACACGTTCTAGGACACGTTCTAGGACACGTTCTAGGACACGTTCTCGGACACGTTCTCGGACACGTTCTAGGACACGTTCTAGGACACATTCTAGGACACGCTTGGACCTTACCCAGCTGCTCTGGCGGAGCGTCTTGTTTCGACTGTGTGAGCCGTAGATGAAGATGAGGCTCAGAGTTCCTTGGACGTTTTTACCGTGAAAATGTCTGAAAACACAAACATGTTAGTTTCAAGGTCTGGCTTTGGAGAACGTTGGAGAACGTTGGAGAACGTTGGAGAACGTTGGAGAACGTTGGAGAACATGTATGATGTTTACGGACTTTGCGGTGACACTTCCCCTGAGCGCGTGTGAGACGTGGATCATTTTGGGCGCGTGGATCTCCACTTCAAACTTGGGCAGAGCTGAAACGCAGATGTTGTGAGAGTAAAAGATCAAGGCCAGTTACGACGCCCGGATCGGCGTCACGGGGCCCCATCCTGGAGCCAGGCCCGGGGTGGGTGCTCGACGGCCCCACGGGGCCCGACCGGGCACAGCCCGAAAGAGAAACGTGGGGCCACCCTCCCGTGGGCCCACCCCCCGCAGGAGAAGCCATAAGGGGCCGGTGCAGAGAGATCTTGACGGCAGTCTGCGACCCCTGCGACCCGGCCCCTGCGACCCCTGCGGCCCCTGCGGCCCCTGCGGCCCCTGCGGCCCCTGCGACCCGGCCCATGCGACCCCTGCGACCCCTGCGGCCCCTGCGACCCGGCCCATGCGACCCCTGCGGCCCATGCGACCCATGCGGCCCCTGCGACCCGGCCCATGCGACCCCTGCGACCCCTGCGGGCCCTGCGACCCCTGCGGCCCCTGCGACCCCTGCGGCCCCTGCGGCCCCTGCGACCCCTGCGGCCCCTGTGACCCGACCCCTGCGGCCCCTGCGGCCCCTGCGAGCCGGCCCCAGCAGCCCCTGCGACCCCTGCAGCCCCTGCGAGCCGGCCCCTGCGGCCCCTGCGACCCTGCCCATGCGACCCCTGCGGCCCCTGCGGCCCCTGCGACCCTGCCCATGCGACCCCTGCGGCCCCTGCGGCCCCTGCGACCCGGCCCATGCGACCCCTGCGGCCCCTGCGGCCTTTGCGACCCCTGCGGCCCCTGCGGCCCCTGCGGCCCCTGCGACCCCTGCGGCCCCTGCGGCCCCTGCGGCCCCTGCGACCCCTGCGGCCCCTGCGACCCGGCCCATGCGACCCCTGCGGCCCCTGCGGCCTTTGCGACCCCTGCGGCCCCTGCGGCCCCTGCGGCCCCTGCGAGCCGGCCCCGGATAAAGAGGGAGAAGATGGGACATTGTGAGTCAGGACTCACCGTAAAAGTTCACGTGGAAGTGTTTCTCTGAGGCCACGCCCTGCACACACCGACCAATCATGAGACAGACATGAGACTACTACAACTGAAACTGTCCTTTTCAGGACACAAACTTCAAGCAGAGTCTGAGGAAGGAAGTCTAATGTCTCAGACGCACAACTGCAGTAGGTCAGTAGGTCAGTAGGTCAGTAGGTCAGTAGGTCAGTAGGTGGCGGTAATGTGGATACAACACCAAAGAAGAAGAAGAACTCCTCTGACCTCACAGTGGACAGTAGGACAGTGGACAGTAGGACTGACGTCACAGTGGACAGTAGGATAGTGGACAGTAAGACAGTGGACAGTAGGACAGTGGACAGTAGGACTGACCTCACAGTGGAAAGTAGTACAGTGGACAGTAGGACTGACCTCACAGTGGACAGTAGGACAGTGGACAGTAGGACTGACCTCACAGTGGACAGTAGGACAGTGGACAGTGGACAGTAGGACAGTGGACAGTAGGACAGTGGACAGTAGGACAGTAGGACTGACCTCACAGTGGACCGTAGGACAGTGGACAGTAGACAGTGGACAGTAGGACAGTGGACAGTAGGACAGTAGGACTGACCTCACAGTGGACAGTAGGACAGTGGACAGTAGGACAGTAGGACAGTGGACAGTAGGGCAGTAGGACAGTGGACAGTAGGACAGTGGACAGTAGGACAGTAGGACTGACCTCACAGTGGACAGTAGGACAGTGGACAGTAGGACAGTGGACAGTAGGACAGTGGACAGTAGGACTGACCTCACAGTGGACAGTAGGACAGTGGACAGTAGGACTGACCTCACAGTGGACAGTAGGACAGTGGACAGTAGGACAGTGGACAGTAGGACAGTGGACAGTAGGACTGACCTCACAGTGGACAGTAGGACAGTGGACAGTAGGACTGACCTCACAGTGGACAGTAGGACAGTGGACAGTAGGACAGTGGACAGTAGGACAGTAGGACTGACCTCACAGTGGACAGTAGGACAGTGGACAGTAGGACTGACCTCACAGTGGACAGTAGGACAGTGGACAGTAGGACTGACCTCACAGTGGACAGTAGGACAGTGGACAGTAGGACAGTGGACAGTAGGACAGTGGACAGTAGGACTGACCTCACAGTGGACAGTGGACAGTGGACAGTAGGACTGACCTCACAGTGGACAGTAGGACAGTGGACAGTAGGACAGTGGACAGTAGGACCGACCTCACAGTGGACAGTAGGACAGTGGACAGTAGGACAGTGGACAGTAGGACTGACCTCACAGTGGACAGTAGGACAGTGGACAGTAGGACTGACCTCACAGTGGACAGTAGGACAGTGGACAGTAGGACAGTGGACAGTAGGACAGTGGACAGTAGGACTGACCTCACAGTGGACAGTGGACAGTAGGACAGTAGGACTGACCTCACAGTGGACAGTGGACAGTAGGACAGTGGACAGTAGGACTGACCTCACAGTGGACAGTGGACAGTAGGACAGTAGGACTGACCTCACAGTGGACAGTAGGACAGTGGACAGTAGGACAGTGGACAGTAGGACAGTAGGACAGTAGGACTGACCTGTACGGAGGCTGAGATGGTCCACGTTCCCAGACTCGGTTTTGGAGAAAGTTTAAACTCAAGCGACGAAACTCCAAGAAAACTGTCGACCGATGACCACTGTCCGAGAAGGTGTCCCCCAGGGTCCTGAGGGACAGAGAGGACCTGCTTTAGACCTGCTCCAGGCCTGGTCTTGTCCAGTTCTGGTTTAGTCCCGGTCTAGTCTTGGTCTAGTCCTGGTCTAGTCCTGGTCTAGTCCTGGTCTAGTCTAGGTCTAGTCCTGGTCTTGTCCAGTTCTGGTTTAGTCCTGGTCCAGTCCTGATCCAGTCCTGGTCCAGTCCTGGTCCAGTCCTGGTCTAGACCTTGATGAACACGTCCTTGGTCTCGTTGAGTCCAGTCCCGTCTCGTTGCAGGGACAGGACTCGGATCTTGACCGTGTCTCCGGGTTTGTATCTGGGCCGGTCGGTCTGGATCAGGGTGGTCTGGGTCCTGGGTCTGAACCACAATCGGGTCCGGTTTGTGAAGAGGACTTGTCCCGAGGATCGGAGTGAGACTGTGACCTTCAGCCACAGCACAGAGTCTTCAGAGACCTGAGGACAGAGGCAGGGTCAAAGAAGTGTCAAGTGAGGACAGAGGACAGAGGAGACAAGGAGAGAGGAGACGAGGAGGGAGGAGACAAGAAGACAGGAGAAGAGGAAGGAGGAGAAGAGAAGACAGGAGACGAGGAGGGAGAAGACAAGGAGCGAGGAGACAAGGAATGAGGAGATGAGGAGTCAAGAAGACAGGAGAAAAGGAGAGAGGAGACGAGGAGGGAGGAGATGAGGAGAGAGGAGACAAGAAGACAGGAGAGGAGGAGGGAGGAGACGAGGAGCAAGGAGACGAGGAGACAGGAGACGAGGAGGGAGGAGACAAGGAGGGAGGAGACCAGGAGAGAGGGGACAAGAAGACAGGAGAGGAGAAGGGAGGAGACGAGGAGCGAGGAGATGAGGAGACAGGAGACGAGGAGGGAGGAGACGAGGAGAAAAGGAGCGAGGAGACAAGAAGATAGGAGATAAGGAGGGAGGAGACAAGGAGCGAGGAGACGAGGAGCGAGGAGACAAGAAGACAGGAGACGAGGACCTCAACAGTTTATAACTGGACAGTTTAATGAGACTTACACTGTGAGGGTCATTCAGAGGCATGTCCACCAGCATCACCTGTCCCCCTGAGACACAGACACTTAAGGACTAAACCAGGACTAAACCAGGTCTGAACCAGGTCTGAACCAGGTCTGAACCAGGTCTGAACCAGGTCTGAACCAGGTCTGAACCAGGTCTGAACCAGGTCTAAACCAGGTCTGAACCAGGTCTGAACCAGGTCTGAACCAGGTCTAAACCAGGTCTGAACCAGGTCTGAACCAGGTCTAAACCAGGTCTAAACCAGGTCTGAACCAGGTCTAAACCAGGTCTGAACCAGGTCTAGACCAGGTCTGAACCAGGTCTAAACCAGGTCTGAACCAGGTCTGAACCAGGTCTAAACCAGGTCTGAACCAGGTCTAAACCAGGTCTAAACCAGGTCTGAACCAGGTCTGAACCAGGTCTAAACCAGGTCTAAACCAGGTCTGAACCAGGTCTAAACCAGGTCTAAACCAGGTCTGAACCAGGTCTAAACCAGGTCTGAACCAGGTCTAGACCAGGTCTGAACCAGGTCTAAACCAGGTCTGAACCAGGTCTAAACCAGGTCTAAACCAGGTCTGAACCAGGTCTGAACCAGGTCTAAACCAGGTCTGAACCAGGTCTAGACCAGGTCTGAACCAGGTCTAAACCAGGTCTAAACCAGGTCTAAACCAGGCCTGAACCAGGTCTAAACCAGGTCTGAACCAGGTCTGAACCAGGTCTAAACCAGGTCTAAACCAGGTCTAAACCAGGTCTAAACCAGGCCTGAACCAGGTCTAAACCAGGTCTAAACCAGGTCTGAACCAGGTCTAAACCAGGTCTAAACCAGGTCTGAACCAGGTCTGAACCAGGTCTAAACCAGGTCTAAACCAGGTCTGAACCAGGTCTAAACCAGGTCTAAACCAGGTCTGAACCAGGTCTAAACCAGGTCTGAACCAGGTCTAAACCAGGTCTAAACCAGGACTAAACCAGGTCTAAACCAGGTCTGAACCAGGTCTAAACCAGGACTAAACCAGATCTAAACCAGGTCTAAACCAGGACTAAACCAGGTCTGAACCAGGTCTAAACCAGGTCCAAACCAGGACTAAACCAGGCCTGAACCAGGTCTAAACCAGGTCTAAACCAGGACTAAACCAGGTCTAAACCAGGTCTAAACCAGGTCTAAACCGGGTCTAAACCAGGTCTAAACCAGGTCTAAACCAGATCTAAACCAGATCTAAACCGGGTCTAAACCAGGTCTGAACCAGGTCTAAACCAGGTCTAAACCAAATCTAAACTAGATCTAAACCAGGTCTAAACCAGGTCTAAACCAGGTCTGAACCAGGTCTAAACCAGGACTAAACAAGATCTAAACCAGGTCTAAACCAGGTCTAAACCAGGTCTAGACCAGGTCTGAACCAGGTCTTAACCAGGTCTAAACCAGGTCTGAACCAGGTCTAAACCAGGTCTAGACCAGGTCTGAACCAGGTCTGAACCAGGTCTAAACCAGGTCTAAACCAGGTCTAAACCAGGTCTAAACCAGGTCTAAAACAGGTCTAAACCAGGTCTAAACTAGATCTTTGTGTTCACCTTGGAGGAAAGCAACGACCCGGGACAGGGATCTTTGTTCTTCAAGGATCATGGAATCGATTATCATCTTCTGAGGAAGAAGATTTGACACGACCAAACGGAACGGAACATCTGGACTCAGGACCGATGGACTCACCACCAGGTAAGAGGGACTAAAGAGAGACCAGGTTAGATCAGGACTAGACCAGGTACGAGGGACTAAAGAGAGACCGGGTTAGACCAGGACTAGACCAGGTAAGAGGGACTAAAGAGAGACCGGGTTAGACCAGGACTAGACCAGGTAAGAGGGACTAAAGAGAGACCGGGTTAGACCAGGACTAGACCAGGTATGAGAGACTTAAGAGAGACCGGGTTAGACCAGGACTAGACCAGGTATGAGGGACTAAAGAGAGACCGGGTTAGACCAGGACTAGACCAGGTACAAGGGACTAAAGAGAGACCGATTAGACCAGGACTAGACCAGGTATGAGGGACTAAAGAGAGACCGGGTTAGACCAGGACTAGACCAGGTATGAGGGACTAAAGAGAGACCGGGTTAGACCAGGACTAGACCAGGTAAGAGGGACTAAAGAGAGACCGGGTTAGACCAGGACTAGACCAGGTACGAGAGACTAAAGAGAGACCAGGTTAGACCAGGACTAGACCAGGTATGAGGGACTAAAGAGAGACCGGGTTAGACCAGGACTAGACCAGGTAAGAGGGACTAAAGAGAGACCGGGTTAGACCAGGACTAGACCAGGTACGAGAGACTAAAGAGAGACCAGGTTAGACGAGGACTAGACCAGGTACAAGGGACTAAAGAGAGACCAGGTTAGACCAGGACTAGACCAGGTACGAGAGACTAAAGAGAGACCAGGTTAGACCAGGACTAGACCAGGTACGAGAGACTAAAGAGAGACCAGGTTAGACCAGGACTAGACCAGGTATGAAGGACTAAAGAGAGACCAGGTTTGACCAGGACTAGACCAGGTACAAGGGACTAAAGAGAGACCAGGTTAGACCAGGACTAGACCAGGTACGAGGGACTAAAGAGAGACCAGGTTAGAACCAGGATTGGACCTGGTATGAGGGACCAAAGAGAGACCAGGTTAGACCAGGACTAGACCAGGTACGAGGGACTAAAGAGAGACCGATTAGACCAGGACTAGACCAGGTACAAGGGACTAAATAGAGACCAGGTTAGACCAGGACTAGACCAGGTATGAGGGACTAAAGAGAGACCAGGTTAGACCAAGACTAGACCAGGTACAAGGGACTAAAGAGAGACCAGGTTAGACCAGAACTAGACCAGGTACGAGGGACTAAAGAGAGACCAGGTTAGAACCAGGATTGGACCTGGTATGAGGGACTAAAGAGAGACCAGGTTAGACCAGGACTAAACCAGGTATGAGGGACTAAAGAGAGACCAGGTTAGACCAGGACTAGACCAGGTACGAGGGACTAAAGAGAGACCGATTAGACCAGGACTAGACCAGGTACAAGGGACTAAATAGAGACCAGGTTAGACCAGGACTAGACCAGGTATGAGGGACTAAAGAGAGACCAGGTTAGACCAAGACTAGACCAGGTACAAGGGACTAAAGAGAGACCAGGTTAGACCAGGACTAGACCAGGTATGAAAGACTAAAGAGAGACCGGGTTAGACCAGGACTAGACCAGGTACAAGGGACTAAAGAGAGACCAGGTTAGACCAGGACTAGACCAGGTATGAGGGACTAATGAGAGACCAGGTTAGACCAGGACTAGACCAGGTACGAGGGACTAAAGAGAGACCGATTAGACCAGGACTAGACCAGGTACAAGGGACTAAAGAGAGACCAGGTTAGACCAAGACTAGACCAGGTACGAGGGACTAAAGAGAGACCAGGTTAGACCAGGACTAGACCAGGTATGAGGGACTAAAGAGAGACCGGGTTAGACCAGGACTAGACCAGGTACGAGGGACTAAAGAGAGACCGATTAGACCAGGACTAGACCAGGTAAGAGGGACTAAAGAGAGACCAGGTTAGACCAGGACTAGACCAGGTACGAGGGACTAAAGAGAGACCAGGTTAGAACCAGGATTGGACCTGGTATGAGGGACTAAAGAGAGACCAGGTTAGACCAGGACTAAACCAGGTATGAGGGACTAAAGAGAGACCAGGTTAGACCAGGACTAGACCAGGTACGAGGGACTAAAGAGAGACCGATTAGACCAGGACTAGACCAGGTACAAGGGACTAAATAGAGACCAGGTTAGACCAGGACTAGACCAGGTATGAGGGACTAAAGAGAGACCAGGTTAGACCAAGACTAGACCAGGTACAAGGGACTAAAGAGAGACCAGGTTAGACCAGGACTAGACCAGGTATGAAAGACTAAAGAGAGACCGGGTTAGACCAGGACTAGACCAGGTACAAGGGACTAAAGAGAGACCAGGTTAGACCAGGACTAGACCAGGTATGAGGGACTAATGAGAGACCAGGTTAGACCAGGACTAGACCAGGTACGAGGGACTAAAGAGAGACCGATTAGACCAGGACTAGACCAGGTACAAGGGACTAAAGAGAGACCAGGTTAGACCAAGACTAGACCAGGTACGAGGGACTAAAGAGAGACCAGGTTAGACCAGGACTAGACCAGGTATGAGGGACTAAAGAGAGACCGGGTTAGACCAGGACTAGACCAGGTACGAGGGACTAAAGAGAGACCGATTAGACCAGGACTAGACCAGGTACAAGGGACTAAAGAGAGACCAGGTTAGACCAGGACTAGACCAGGTATGAGGGACTAATGAGAGACCAGGTTAGACCAGGACTAGACCAGGTACGAGGGACTAAAGAGAGACCGATTAGACCAGGACTAGACCAGGTACAAGGGACTAAAGAGAGACCAGGTTAGACCAAGACTAGACCAGGTACGAGGGACTAAAGAGAGACCAGGTTAGACCAGGACTAGACCAGGTATGAGGGACTAAAGAGAGACCGGGTTAGACCAGGTCTAGACCAGGTATGAGAGACTAAAGAGAGACCGGGTTAGACCAGGACTAGACCAGGTACGAGGGACTAAAGAGAGACCGGGTTACACCAGGACTAGACCAGGTACGAGGGACTAAAGAGAGACCGGGTTAGACCAGGACTAGACCAGGTACGAGGGACTAAAGAGAGACCGGGTTAGACCAGGACTAGACCAGGTAAGAGGGACTAAAGAGAGACCAGGTTAGACCAGGACTAGACCAGGTGCGAGGGACTAAAGAGAGACCAGGTTAGACCAGGACTAGACCAGGTATGAGGGACTAAAGAGAGACCGGGTTAGACCAGGACTAGACCAGGTAGGAGGGACTAAAGAGAGACCGATTAGACCAGGACTTGACCAGGTACGAGGGACTAAAGAGAGACCAGGTTAGACCAGGACTAGACCAGGTATGAGAGACTAAAGAGAGACCGGGTTAGACCAGGACTAGACCAGGTACGAGAGACTAAAGAGAGACTAGAACTAAACCAGGACTAGACCAGGTACGAGGGACTAAAGAGACACTCGGACCACAGCAGGACCTGAGCAGGACCTGAGCAGGACCTGAGCAGGACCTCAGCAGGACCTGAGAAGGACCTGAGCAGGACCTAAGCAGGACCTGAGCAGGACCTCAGCAGGACCTGAGCAGGACCTCAGCAGGACCTGAGCAGGACCTGAGCAGGACCTCAGCAGTACCTCAGCAGGACCTGAGCAGGACCTGAGCAGGACCTCAGCAGGACCTCAGCAGGACCCGAGCAGGACCTGAGCAGGACCTGAGCAGGACCTCAGCAGGACCTGAGCAGGACCTGAGCAGGACCTGAGCAGGACCTGAGCAGGACCTCAGCAGGACCTGAGCAGGACCTGAGCAGGACCTGAGCAGGACCTCAGCTCTCACCTGGACATCGCTGGCTCTGGTGTTGTCGTGACATCTCTAGAAAAAACATAATTATCAATAAACAAGTGATAGAAATGAGATAATATAGTAGTAAAAGTATAGAAGTATAAGTATAGTAGTATAAGTATAGTAGTAGAAGTATAGTATAAGTATAGTAGTAGAAGTATAGAAGTAGAAGTATAGAAGTAGAAGTATAGTAGTAGAAGTATAGTAGTAGAAGTAGAAGTACAGTAGTAGAAGTATAGAAGTAGAAGTATAGTAGTAGAAGTATAGTAGTAGAAGTATAAGTATAGTACTAGAAGTATAAGTATAGAACAGGAAGTATAGTAGTAGAAGTATAGTAGCAGAAGTGTAGTGGTATAAGTATAGTTGTATAAGTATAGTAGTAGAAGTATAAATAAAGTAGTAGAAGTATAAGTATAGTTGTAGAAGTATAGTAGTAGAAGTGTAGAAGTATAGTAGTAGAAGTATAAGTATAGTAGTATAAGTATAGTAGTATAAGTATAAGTATAGAACTAGAAGTATAGTAGTAAAAGTATAGAAGTCGAAGTATAGTAGTATAAGAATAGTAGTAGAAGTATAGTAGTAGAAGTATAGAAGTAGAAGTATAGTAGTAGAAGTAGAAGTATAGTAGTAGAAGTATAGTAGTATAAGTATAGTAGTAGAAGTATAGTAGTAGAAGTATAGTAGTAGAAGTATAGTAGAAGAAGTATAGTAGTAGAAGTATAGAAGTAGATGTATAGTAGTAGAAGTATAGTAGTAGAAGTAGAAGTATAGTAGTAGAAGTATAGTAGTAGAAGTATAGTAGTAGAAGTAGAAGCATAGTAGTAGAAGTATAGTAGTAAAAGTAGAAGCATAGTAGTAGAAGTATAGTAGTAAAAGTAGAGTAGTAGAAGTACAGTAGTAGAAGTAGAGTAGTAGAAGTATAGTAGTAGAAGTATAGTAGTAGAAGTATAGAAGTAGAAGTATAGTAGTAGAAGTATAGTAGTAGAAGTAGAAGTATAGTAGTAGAAGTATAGTAGTATAAGTATAAGTATAGAACTAGAAGTATAGTAGTAGAAGTATAGAAGTAGAAGTATAGTAGTAGAAGTATAGTAGTAGAAGTATAGTAGTAGAAGTAGAAGCATAGTAGTAGAAGTATAGTAGTAGAAGTAGAGTAGTAGAAGTACAGTAGTAGAAGTACAGTAGTAAAATTATAGTAGTATAAGTATAAGTATAGTAGTATAAGTATAAGTATAGAACTAGAAGTATAGTAATAGAAGTATAGAAGTAGAAGTATAGTACTATAAGAATAGTAGTAGAATTATAGTAGTAGAAGTATAGTAGTAGAAGTATAGAAGTATAAGTATAGTAGAATAAGTATAGTAGTATAAGTATAGTATAAGTATAGTAGTATAAGTATAGAAGTATAAGTATAGTAGTATAAGTATAGTAGTACAAGTATAGTAGTAGAAGTATAGTAGTAGAAGTTTAGTAGTAGAAGTATAGAAGTAGAAGTATAGTAGTAGAAGTATAGTAGTAGAAGTAGAAGTATAGTAGTAGAAGTATAGTAGTAGAAGTAGAAGTATAGAAGTAGAAGTATAGTAATAGAAGTAGAAGTATAGAAGTAGAAGCATAGTAGTAGAAGTATAGTAGTAAAAGTAGAGTAGTAGAAGTACAGTAGTAGAAGTAGAGTAGTAGAAGTATAGTAGTAGAAGTATAGTAGTAGAAGTATAGAAGTAGAAGTATAGTAGTAGAAGTATAGTAGTAGAAGTAGAAGTACAGTAGTAGAAGTACAGTATTGGAAGTAGAAGTACAGTAGTATAAGTACAGTAGTAGAAGTATAAGTACAGTAGTAGAAGTACAGTAGTAGAAGTAGAAGTACAGTAGTAGAAGTACAGTAGTAGTAGTAGTAGAAGAACAGTAGTAGAAGTAGAAGTACAGTAGTAGAAGTATAGTAGTAGAAGTATAGTAGTAGAAGTATAGTAGTAGAAGTAGAAGTACAGTAGTAGTAGTAGAAGTAAAGTAGTAGAAGTACAGTAGTAGAAGTAGAAGTACAGGAGTAGAAGTACAGTAGTATAAGTACAGTAGTATAAGTACAGTAGTACAAGTACAGTAGTAGAAGTAGTAGTAGTAGTAGAAGTACAGTAGTATAAGTACAGTATTGGAAGTAGAAGTACAGTAGTAGAAGTATAGTAGTAGAAGTATAGAAGTAGAAGTATAGTAGTAGAAGTATAGTAGTAGAAGTAGAAGTATAGTAGTAGAAGTATAGTAGTATAAGTATAAGTATAGAACTAGAAGTATAGTAGTAGAAGTATAGAAGTAGAAGTATAGTAGTAGAAGTATAGTAGTAGAAGTATAGTAGTAGAAGTAGAAGCATAGTAGTAGAAGTATAGTAGTAGAAGTAGAGTAGTAGAAGTACAGTAGTAGAAGTACAGTAGTAAAATTATAGTAGTATAAGTATAAGTATAGTAGTATAAGTATAAGTATAGAACTAGAAGTATAGTAATAGAAGTATAGAAGTAGAAGTATAGTACTATAAGAATAGTAGTAGAATTATAGTAGTAGAAGTATAGTAGTAGAAGTATAGAAGTATAAGTATAGTAGAATAAGTATAGTAGTATAAGTATAGTATAAGTATAGTAGTATAAGTATAGAAGTATAAGTATAGTAGTATAAGTATAGTAGTACAAGTATAGTAGTAGAAGTATAGTAGTAGAAGTTTAGTAGTAGAAGTATAGAAGTAGAAGTATAGTAGTAGAAGTATAGTAGTAGAAGTAGAAGTATAGTAGTAGAAGTATAGTAGTAGAAGTAGAAGTATAGAAGTAGAAGTATAGTAATAGAAGTAGAAGTATAGAAGTAGAAGCATAGTAGTAGAAGTATAGTAGTAAAAGTAGAGTAGTAGAAGTACAGTAGTAGAAGTAGAGTAGTAGAAGTATAGTAGTAGAAGTATAGTAGTAGAAGTATAGAAGTAGAAGTATAGTAGTAGAAGTATAGTAGTAGAAGTAGAAGTACAGTAGTAGAAGTACAGTATTGGAAGTAGAAGTACAGTAGTAGAAGTACAGTAGTAGAAGTAGTAGTAGTAGTAGAAGTACAGTAGTATAAGTACAGTATTGGAAGTAGAAGTACAGTAGTAGAAGTACAGTAGTAGAAGTATAAGTACAGTAGTAGAAGTACAGTAGTAGAAGTAGAAGTACAGTAGTATAAGTACAGTAGTAGTAGTAGTAGAAGAACAGTAGTAGAAGTAGAAGTACAGTAGTAGAAGTATAGTAGTAGAAGTATAGTAGTAGAAGTATAGTAGTAGAAGTAGAAGTACAGTAGTAGTAGTAGAAGTAAAGTAGTAGAAGTACAGTAGTAGAAGTAGAAGTACAGGAGTAGAAGTACAGTAGTATAAGTACAGTAGTATAAGTACAGTAGTACAAGTACAGTAGTAGAAGTAGAAGTACAGTTGTAGAAGTACAGTAGTATAAATACAGTAGTAGAAGTAGAAGTACAGTAGTATAAGTACAGTATTAGAAGTAGAAGTACAGTAGTAGAAGTACAGTAGTAGAAGTAGAAGTACAGTAGTAGAAGTAGAAGTACAGTAGTATAAGTACAGTAGTAGAAGTACAGTAGTAGAAGTAGAAGTACAGTAGTATAAGTACAGTAGTAGTAGTAGAAGTACAGTAGTATAAGTACAGTATTAGAAGTAGAAGTACAGTAGTAGAAGTACAGTAGTAGAAGTACAGTAGTAGAAGTACAGTAGTCGAAGTAGAAGTACAGTAGTAGAAGTACAGTAGTAGAAGTACAGTAGTAGAAGTACAGTAGTAGTAGTAGTATAAGTACAGTAGTAGAAGTAGAAGTACAGTAGTATAAGCACAGTAGTATAAGTACAGTAGTAGAAGTACAGTAGTAGTAGTAGAAGTACAGTAGTAGTAGTAGAAGTACAGTAGTAGTAGTAGAAGTAAAGTAGTAGTAGTAGAAGTACAGTAGTAGTAGTAGAAGTACAGTAGTAGTAGTAGAAGTACAGTAGTAGTAGTAGAAGTACAGTAGTAGTAGTAGAAGTACAGTAGTAGTAGTAGAAGTACAGTAGTAGTAGTAGAAGTACAGTAGTCCTCACCGCTGGGCGATGCCGGAGGCCGTGAGGCTGAACACAGAGACTAAACTCCAGAACAGATCCATGTTCCTCTGTGACTGCGTCCAACACGGCTCCACAGGTGAACTTACCTGAGCACAGGCCCCGCCCACCTGAGCACAGGCCCCACCCACCTGAGCACAGGCCCCGCCCGCCGGAGCACAGGCCCCACCCACCTGAGCACAGGCCCCGCCCGCCGGATTACAGACCCCACCCTCCGGAGCACAGGCCCCACCCTCCGGAGCACAGGCCCCACCCTCCGGAGCACAGGCCCCACCCGCCGGAGCACAGACCCCGCCCTCCGGAGCACAGACCCCGCCCGCCGGAGCACAGACCCCACCCTCCGGAGCACAGGCCCCACCCGCCGGAGCACAGACCCCACCCGCCGGAGCACCGACCCCACCCGCCGGAGCACAGACCCCACCCGCTGGAGCAGAGGCCCCGCCCGCCGGAGCACAGACCCCACCCTCCGGAGCACAGACCCCGCCCGCCGGAGCACAGACCCCACCCGCTGGAGCACAGACCCCACCCGCCGGAGCACAGACCCCACCCGCCGGAGCACAGACCCCACCCGCTGGAGCAGAGGCCCCGCCCGCCGGAGCACAGACCCCACCCGCCGGAGCACAGACCCCACCCGCCGGAGCAGAGGCCCCGCCCTCCGGAGCACAGACCCCACCCGCCGGAGCAGAGGCCCCGCCCTCCGGAGCACAGACCCCACCCGCCGGAGCAGAGGCCCCGCCCTCCGGAGCACAGGCCCCACCCGCCAGAGCAGAGGCCCCGCCCTCCGGAGCACAGACTGTACGTGTGGGTAAAATGTATTGAAATTTCCTTTGCGAAGAGTTTAAAAGAAAGTTAGGAATAAAACATTTAACACGATAAAAGACAAAGTTCACAAAGTATTTCGTCTTTACTTTACACACAAATTTGACAACAATTATTTCACAGGACACAGGGTCAGATGTGGTCCAGTCTCTGAAGGACACAGGGTCCAGTCTCTGAAGGACACAGGGTCAGATGTGGTCCAGTCTCTGAAGGACACAGGGTCCAGTCTCTGAAGGACACAGGGTCAGATGTGGTCCAGTCTCTGAAGGACACAGGGTCCAGTCTCTGAAGGACACAAGGTCAGATGTGGTCCAGTTTCTGAAGGACACAGGGTCCAGTCTCTGAAGGACACAGGGTCAGATGTGGTCCAGTCTCTGAAGGACACAGGGTCCAGTCTCTGAAGGACACAGACATGGACAGTAAAGCTATTGCAGTTCGACAGAGTCTGAAGTGGGTCTGGTCTCTGGAGACTGAACTCGACACTCACTAAAGACAATGGAAAGACAAAGGACTTGAGTTGTTTGTGTTTGTGATCGAGGCCAGTCGTCCTCAGAGATCTGTGAAGGGTCCTCAGAGACCTGTGAAGGGTTCTCAGAGACCTGTGAAGGGTCCCGCCCAAAACCAGCTCATCGCTCTGGGTCTGAGCCAACCAGATGACAACAAGACTACGACAGAAACCAGATCTACTTTTGTCCCAGTCACGTCAAAGATGAGTCCCACAAAGTCCCACAGAGTCCAACAGAGTCCATCAGAGTCCCACAAAGTCCCACAGAGTCCAACAGAGTCCAACAGAGTCCTTCAGAGTCCAACAGATTCCATCAGAGTCCAACAGAGTCCAACAGAGTCCATCAGAGTCCATCAGAGTCCAACAAACAAAGTCCATCAGAGTCCATCAGAGTCCAACAGAGTCCAACAGAGTCCATCAGAGTCCATCAGAGTCCATCAGAGTCCAACAGAGTCCATCAGAGTCCAACAGAGTCCAACAGAGTCCAACAGAGTCCATCAGAGTCCATCAGAGTCCAACAGAGTCCAACAGAGTCCAACAGAGTCCATCAGAGTCCATCAGAGTCCATCAGAGTCCAACAGAGTCCATCAGAGTCCATCAGAGTCCATCAGAGTCCATCAGAGTCCAACAGAGTCCATCAGAGTCCAACAGAGTCCAACAGAGTCCAACAGAGTCCATCAGAGTCCAACAGAGTCCATCAGAGTCCAACAGAGTCCATCAGAGTCCAACAGAGTCCATCAGAGTCCATCGGAGTCCAACAGAGTCCAACAGAGTCCATCAGAGTCCAACAGAGTCCAACAGAGTCCAACAGAGTCCATCAGAGTCCAACAGAGTCCATCAGAGTCCAACAGAGTCCATCAGAGTGCAACAGAGTCCATCAGAGTCCAATAGAGTCCCACAGAGTCCAATAGAGTCCATCAGAGTCCAACAGATTCCAACAGAGTCCATCAGAGTCCAACAGAGTCCATCAGAGTCCAACAGAGTCCATCAGAGTGCAACAGAGTCCATCAGAGTCCAACAGAGTCCATCAGAGTGCAACAGAGTCCATCAGAGTCCAACAGAGTCCATCAGAGTCCAACAGAGTCCATCAGAGTCCAACAGAGTCCATCAGAGTGCAACAGAGTCCATCAGAGTCCAACAGAGTCCATCAGAGTCCAACAGAGTCCATCAGAGTCCAACAGAGTCCATCAGAGTCCAACAGAGTCCATCAGAGTGCAACAGAGTCCATCAGAGTCCAACAGAGTCCATCAGAGTCCAACAGAGTCCATCAGAGTCCATATTCTGGTTCACACGAGCAACGCTCTGATTTGAGCTGAAATAAAGTGAGACTAAAGAGCCACATAGTGAGACTAAAGAGCCACATAGTGAGACTAAAGAGCCACATAGTGAGACTAAAGAGCCACATAGTGAGACTAAAGAGCCACATAGTGAGACTAAAGAGCCACATAGTGAGACTAAAGAGCCACATAGGGAGACTAAAGAGCCACATAGGGAGAGTGAGACTAAAGAGCCACTGCACCAGAGGCTCTCTCACACGTCAGACACTAGAGTTCAGGACCACAGAGCGTCGTGCAGCTTCATCTTAAAGACACAAAGCACTCTAGAAAGCACAATCGAGGGCTTGAGGTTCAGTTCACGGCCCCAGGCTCGTCCTCTTTAGGCCTTCGAAAGTTCTAACATGTTATTTCCACTGATGTTTTATTGTATCTGTTGTTGTTTTTTGGTCTCTGTGAAGCTCTCCTTTAGAGCTAGCTAAAGAGCTAACTTTGTCTGAGATTATGTATTTTTATTTATTATTTACCATGTGTTTCTACGGCGGGACACGACAGTACATGTACTAAGTGTACTACATGTACTATGTGTAGTACACGTAGTATGTGTAGTATGTGTAGTACGTGTAGTATGTGTAGTACGTGTAGTACGTGTAGTATGTGTAGTACGTGTAGTACGTGTAGTACGTGTAGTACGTGTAGTATGTGTAGTACGTGTAGTACGTGTAGTATGTGTAGTATATGTAGTATATGTAGTACGTGTAGTACGTGTAACACATGTACTACGTGTACTACATGTACTATGTGTAGTACGTGTAGTATGTGTAGTACTTGTAGTATGTGTAGTACATGTAGTATGTGTACTACGTGTAGTACGTGTAGTATGTATAGTACATGTAGTACGTATAGTACGTGTAGTACGTGTAGTATGTATAGTACATGTAGTACGTATAGTACGTATAGTACGTGTAGTACGTATAGTACATGTAGTACGTATAGTACGTGTAGTACGTTTAGTACGTATAGTACATGTAGTACGTATAGTACGTGTAGTACGTATAGTACGTGTAGTACGTGTAGTACGTATAGTACGTATAGTACGTGTAGTACGTGTAGTTGTGATGTAGGACGGCCGGAGCGGTTGAAGTCAAGGGAGACGAGTCATAATTGTGGTCCACATTTTATTCAATTTTCAATCAAAAATAAAGTGCAAAAAGGTTTGGAGCCACGAGCTGTGTCTCTTCCAGCAGCAGAACCAGGACTGATGGTTCAGGCCCTTTTATCTGGTCCACTTCATTGGGTCGAACTATCCATAATTACAAGGGATGTTGACAGTATCTTTAGCTCAGAAAAATATACTAAAACCTCCATAAAACCAATAAACACATACACATTTCACTATATATACATATATACATAAAACCCTCAAACCAACACCTAATCCATGATAAAACACCCTTAAACCCCTGTGCTCCCCCCATGGTGCTGCTCCCCCCATGGTGCTGCTCCCCCCATGGTGCTGCTCCCCCCATGGTGCTGCTCCCCCCATGGTGCTCCCCCCATGGTGCTCCCCCCATGGTGCTCCCCCCATGTGCTCCCCCCATGGTGCTCCCCCCATGGTGCTCCCCCCCATGGTGCTCCCCCCATGGTGCTCCCCCCATGGTGCTCCCCCCCATGGTGCTCCCCCATGGTGCTGCTCCCCCCATGGTGCTGCTCCCCCCATGGTGCTCCCCCATGGTGCTCCCCCATGGTGCTCCCCCCATGGTGCTGCTCCCCCCATGGTGCTCCCCCATGGTGCTCCCCCATGGTGCTCCCCCATGTGCTCCCCCATGGTGCTCCCCCCATGGTGCTCCCCCATGGTGCTCCCCCCATGGTGCTCCCCCATGGTGCTCCCCCATGGTGCTCCCCCCATGGTGCTGCTCCCCCCATGGTGCTCCCCCATGGTGCTCCCCCATGGTGCTCCCCCCATGGTGCTCCCCCATGGTGCTCCCCCCATGGTGCTCCCCCATGTGCTCCCCCCATGGTGCTCCCCCCATGGTGGTCCCCCATGTGCTCCCCCCATGGTGCTCCCCCCATGGTGCTCCCCCCATGGTGCTCCCCCCATGGTGCTAACCCCATGGTGCTCCCCCCATGGTGCTCCCCTACACTTCCTCTGTCTTGGTCCAGCCGGGAACCTTTAAAAAGGGAGCTTGTTCCTGGAGGGAACCCTTTGACTCCTGGACACAAGAACAGAGGAAGTGAGTAACATACAATTCACTAAAAACACAAACCACATTAACACCGAAACATCTTCAACAAATATTGCACCATATATTGCACATAACCAATTTCATCATTTAATCTGTCTCCCTTTTCCCTCCAGGACAGACGGCTTCCTCCAAGGGCCCCTGTGCACCAGATCTAAAAATGTGATAAAAGAAACATTATTTTGATAAATATTTAAAATCAATTTTGTGCAATTGTCTTCTTAAAGTTCTAATAGATGTATAAAGTGCTGTGTGCAATTAAAGTTAAATGTAATTTAAAGTGCAAATAGTGAACAGTGTAAAGTGCTAGTGTAACAGGCTCTTTGTTACAGTAGTACATGTAGTACGTGTACTACGTGTAGTACATGTAGTACACGTCCTACACGTACTACATGTACTACACGTGCTACACGTAGTACACGTACGTGTAGTATGTGTAGTACATGTAGTACGTGTAGTACGTGTAGTACGTGTAGTACGTGTAGTACGTGTAGTACGTGTAGTACGTGTAGTACGTGTAGTACGTGTAGTACGTGTAGTACGTGTGGTACGTGTGGTACGTGTGGTACGTGTGGTACATGTAGTACGTGTAGTATGTGTAGTATGTGTAGTACATGTAGTACATGTAGTACATGTAGTACGTGTAGTATGTGTAGTACATGTAGTATGTGTAGTATGTGTAGTACGTGTAGTACGTGTAGTATGTGTAGTATGTGTAGTATGTGTAGTACGTGTAGTATGTGTAGTATGTGTAGTACGTGTAGTACGTGTAGTACGTGTAGTATGTGTAGTATGTGTAGTATGTGTAGTACATGTAGTATGTGTAGTATGTGTAGTATGTGTAGTATGTGTAGTACGTGTAGTACGTGTAGTACGTGTAGTATGTGTAGTATGTGTAGTACGTGTAGTACGTGTAGTACATGTATGTGTAGTATGTGTAGTAGATGTAGTATGTGTAGTATGTGTAGTACATTCTGAGAACGAGAGGCTCAAAAACAGATAAAGTTTAAAAAAATAAAAAAAAAGTTTTTTGAATGATCATAAAACGCACGTGCCATTTTATGCTGTAGTGAATTCCTGATTAAATGTTTTAATCAAGAACCAAAAATATGTAGGAAAATAATCCACATTTAAAAGGTGCAGTACCACCGCCCGTCCTTCAGATGGCGCTGCTTCACGGCGTCTCGTTTCCGGTTTACAGGAGCTAACAGAAGCTAGCGAGATGACAACATTAAGACCTTTTACCTGCGATGATTTATTTAAATTTAATAATATGTGAGTCGCTAGTTTGTTTAATTATTTCTGAGTTTATATTTTATCCAGTTTATCTAGTTTACTTTGTTGTAAATCCTCCACAAAGTCGTAAAAACGTGTTGGAGCTGCGCTTAGCATCACAAAGCTAACGTGCTAACGCTGCTAAAAGCACAACAATGAGACTTTTCCAGTTCTGAGCGCGTGTCTAGTTTGTATTTCCTCTGTTTATGTCGTGATGACGTTTCATATTCATGCAGTGAATCATCTCAAATGTGTTTGTTTTTGCAGTAACTTGGATCCTCTGACGGAAACTGTATCCTTTAAACTCTGTGTGTGTGTGTGTGTGTGTGTGTGTGTGTGTGTCTGTGTCTGTGTCTGTGTGTGTGTGTGTGTGTGTCTGTGTGTGTGTGTGTGTGTGTGTGTGTCTGTGTCTGTGTGTGTCTGTGTCTGTGTCTGTGTGTGTGTGTGTGTGTGTCTGTGTCTGTGTGTGTCTGTGTCTGTGTCTGTGTGTGTGTGTGTGTGTGTCTGTGTGTGTGTGTGTGTGTGTGTGTCTGTGTGTGTGTGTGTGTGTCTGTGTGTCTGTGTGTGTGTCTGTGTGTCTGTGTGTCTGTGTCTGTGTGTCTCAGTGTGTGTGGTGTAGATATAGTTTTAAAAGTTTTACATAAAGACCCAGTCCTGGTTCTGGTTCTGGTTCTGGTGTGGTTCCTGACCCGTGCTCAGTATGGGATCCCCTTCTACCTCCAGTATCTGGCTCACTGGCCCGAATACTTCATCGTGGCTGAAGCTCCTGGAGGAGAACTCATGGGATACAGTGAGTCAAGCACCTTTAACATGTGACACACGTGTTCACCACACGCTTAACATGTGACACACGTGTTCACCACACGCTTAACATGTGACACACGTGTTCACCACACGCTTAACATGTGACACACGTGTTCACCACACGCTTAACATGTGACACACGTGTTCACCACACGCTTAACATGTGACACACGTGTTCACCACACGCTTAACATGTGACACACGTGTTCGCCACACGCTTAACATGTGACACACGTGTTCACCACACGTGTTCACCACACGATTAACATGTGACACACGTGTTCACCACACGCTTAACATGTGTTCACCACACGCTTAACATGTGACACACGTGTTCACCACACGCTTAACACGTGACACACGTGTTCACCACACGCTTCAACATGTGACACACGTGTTCACCACACGCTTTAACACGTGACACACGTGTTCACCACACGCTTTAACACGTGACACACGTGTTCACCACACGCTTAACATGTGACACGTGTTCACCACACGCTTAATATGTGACACACGTGTTCACCACATGCTTTAACATGTGACACGTGTTCACCACACGCTTAACATGTGATACGTGTTCACCACACGCTTAACATGTGACACACGTGTTCACCACACGCTTAACATGTGACACACGTGTTCACCACACGCTTAACATGTGTTCACCACAAGCTTAACATGTGACACACGTTCACCACACGCTTTAACATGTGACACACGTGTTCACCACACGTGTTCACCACACGTGTTCACCACACGTGTTCACCACACGCTTAACATGTGACACACGTGTTCACCACACGCTTAACATGTGACACACGTGTTCACCACACGCTTAACATGTGACACACGTGTTCACCACACGCTTAACATGTGACACACGTGTTCACCACACGCTTAACATGTGACACACGTATTCACCACACGCTTAACATGTCACACACGTGTTCACCACACGCTTAACATGTGTTCACCACACGCTTAACATGTGACACACGTGTTCACCACACGCTTAACATGTGACACACGTGTTCACCACACGCTTAACATGTGACACACGTTCACCACACGCTTCAAAATGTGACACACGTGTTCACCACACGCTTTAACATGTGACACACGTGTTCACCACACGCTTAACATGTGACACACGTGTTCACCACACGCTTAACATGTGACACGTGTTCACCACACGCTTAACATGTGACACACGTGTACACCACATGCTTTAACATGTGACACACGTGTTCACCACACGCTTAACATGTGACACACGTGTTCACCATGTGACACACGTGTTCACCACATGCTTAACATGTGTTCACCACACGCTTAACATGTGACACACGTTCACCACACGCTTTAACATGTGACACACGTGTTCACCACACGTGTTCACCACACGCTTAACATGTGACACACGTGTTCACCACACACTTAACATGTGACACACGTGTTCACCACACGCTTAACATGTGTTCACCACACGCTTAACATGTGACACACGTGTTCACCACACGCTTAACATGTGACACACGTGTTCACCACACGCTTAACATGTGACAAACGTGTTCACCACACGCTTAACATGTGTTCACCACACGCTTAACATGTGACACACGTTCACCACACGCTTTAACATGTGACACACGTGTTCACCACACGCTTAACATGTGACACACGTGTTCACCACACGTGTTCACCACACGCTTAACATGTGACACACGTGTTCACCACACGCTTAACATGTGACACACGTGTTCACCACACGCTTAACATGTGTTCACCTCACGCTTAACATGTGACACACGTTCACCACACGCTTTAACATGTGACACACGTGTTCACCACACGCTTAACATGTGTTCACCACACGCTTAACATGTGACACACGTTCACCACACGCTTTAACATGTGACACACGTGTTCACCACACGTGTTCACCACACGTGTTCACCACACGCTTAACATGTGACGTGTTCACCACACACTTAACATGTGACACACGTGTTCACCACACGCTTAACATGTGTTCACCACACGCTTAACATGTGTTCACCACACGCTTAACATGTGACACACGTTCACCACAAGCTTTAACATGTGACACACGTGTTCACCACACGTGTTCACCACACGTGTTCACCACACGCTTAACATGTGACGTGTTCACCACACGCTTAACATGTGACGTGTTCACCACACGCTTAACATGTGACACACGTGTTCACCACACGCTTAACATGTGACACACGTGTTCACCACACGCTTAACATGTGACACACGTGTTCACCACACGCTTAACATGTGACACACGTGTTCACCACACGCTTAACATGTGACACACGTGTTCACCACACGCTTTAACATGTGACACACGTGTTCACCACACGCTTGACATGTGACACACGTGTTCACCACACGCTTAACATGTGACACACGTGTTCACCACACGCTTAACATGTGACACGTGTTCACCACACGCTTTAACATGTGATACGTGTTCACCACACGCTTAACATGTGACACGTGTTCACCACACGCTTAACATGTGACACACGTGTTCACCACACGCTTAACATGTGACACGTGTTCACCACACGCTTAACATGTGACACACGTGTTCACCACACGCTTTAACATGTGACACGTGTTCACCACACGCTTAACATGTGACACACGTGTTCACCACACGCTTTAACATGTGATACGTGTTCACCACACGCTTAACATGTGACACGTGTTCACCACACGCTTAACATGTGACACACGTGTTCACCACACGCTTTAACATGTGATACGTGTTCACCACACGCTTAACATGTGACACGTGTTCACCACACGCTTAACATGTGACCCACATGTTCACCACACGCTTAACATGCGACCCACATGTTCAACACACGCTTAACATGTGACACACGTGTTCAACACACGCTTAACATGTGACACACGTGTTCACCACACGCTTAACATGTGACACACGTGTTCACCACACGCTTAACATGTGACACACGTGTTCACCACACGCTTAACATGTGACACACGTGTTCACCACACGCTTAACATGTGACACACGTGTTCACCACACGCTTAACATGTGACACACGTGTTCGTCACACGCTTAACATGTGACACACGTGTTCGCCACACGCTTAACATGTGACACACGTGTTCACCACACGTGTTCACCACACGATTAACATGTGACACACGTGTTCACCACACGCTTAACATGTGTTCACCACACGCTTAACATGTGACACGTGTTCACCACACGCTTAACATGTGACACACGTGTTCACCACACGCTTAACATGTGACACACGTGTACACCACATGCTTTAACATGTGACACACGTGTTCACCACACGCTTAACATGTGAAACACGTGATCACCACACGCTTAACATGTGACACACGTGCTCACCACACGCTTAACATGTGTTCACCACACGCTTAACATGTGACACACGTTCACCACACGCTTTAACATGTGACACACGTGTTCACCACACGTGTTCACCACACGTGTTCACCACACGCTTAACATGTGACACACGTGTTCACCACACGTGTTCACCACACGCTTAACATGTGACACACGTGTTCACCACACGCTTAACATGTGACAAACGTGTTCACCACACGCTTAACCTGTGTTCACCACACGCTTAACATGTGACACACGTTCACCACACGCTTTAACATGTGACACACGTGTTCGCCACACGCTTAACATGTGACACACGTGTTCACCACACGTGTTCACCACACGCTTAACATGTGACACACGTGTTCACCACACGCTTATCATGTGACACACGTGTTCACCACACGCCTAACATGTGACAAACGTGTTCACCACACGCTTAACATGTGTTCACCACACGCTTAACATGTGACACACGTTCACCACACGCTTTAACATGTGACACACGTGTTCACCACACGCTTAACATGTGTTCACCACACGCTTAACATGTGACACACGTTCACCACACGCTTTAACATGTGACACACGTGTTCACCACACGTGTTCACCACACGCTTAACATGTGACGTGTTCACCACACGCTTAACATGTGACACACGTGTTCACCACACGCTTAACATGTGACACACGTGTTCACCACACGCTTTAACATGTGACACACGTGTTCACCACACGCTTTAACATGTGACACACGTGTTCACCACACGTGTTCACCACACGCTTAACATGTGACACACGTGTTCACCACACGCTTAACATGTGACACACGTGTTCACCACACGCTTTAACATGTGACACACGTGTTCACCACACGCTTTAACATGTGACACACGTGTTCACCACACGCTTTAACATGTGACACACGTGTTCACCACACGTGTTCACCACACGCTTAACATGTGACACACGTGTTCACCACACGCTTAACATGTGACACGTGTTCACCACACGCTTAACATGTGACACGTGTTCACCACACGCTTAACATGTGACACGTGTTCACCACACGCTTAACATGTGACACGTGTTCACCACACGCTTAAACATGTGATACATGTTCACCACACGCTTAGCATGTGACACGTGTTCACCACACGCTTAGCATGTGACACGTGTTCACCACACGCTTAACATGTGACACACGTGTTCACCACACGCTTAACATGTGACACGTGTTCACCACACGCTTAACATGTGACACGTGTTCACCACACGCTTAACATGTGACACGTGTTCACCACACGCTTAGCATGTGACACGTGTTCACCACACGCTTAGCATGTGACACGTGTTCACCACACGCTTAAACATGTGACACGTGTTCACCACACGCTTAACATGTGACACGTGTTCACCACACGCTTAGCATGTGACACGTGTTCACCACACGCTTAACATGTGACACGTGTTCACCACACGCTTAACATGTGACACGTGTTCACCACACGCTTAACATGTGACACGTGTTCACCACACGCTTAACATGTGACACACTTGTTCACCACACGCTTTAACATGTAATACGTATTCACCACACGCTTTAACATGTGACACGTGTTCACCACACGCTTAACATGTGACACACGTGTTCACCACACGCTTTAACATGTGACACGTGTTCACCACACGTTTAACATGTGACCCACGTGTTCACCACACGCTTAACATGTGACACACGTGTTCAACACACGCTTAACATGTGACACACGTGTTCACCACACGCTTAACATGTGACACACGTGTTCACCACACGCTTAACATGTGACACGTGTTCACCACACGCTTAACATGTGACACGTGTTCACCACACGCTTAACATGTGACACACGTGTTCACCACACGCTTAACATGTGACACACGTGTTCACCACACGCTTAACATGTGACACACGTGTTCACCACACGCTAAACATTTGACACACATGTTCACCACACGCTTAACATGTGACACACGTGTTCGCCACACGCTTAACATGTGACACACGTGTTCACCACACGTGTTCACCACACGATTAACATGTGACACACGTGTTCACCACACGCTCAACATGTGTTCACCACACGCTTAACATGTGACACACGTGTTCACCACACGCTTAACACGTGACACACGTGTTCACCACACGCTTCAACTTGTGACACACGTGTTCACCACACGCTTTAACACGTGACACACGTGTTCACCACACGCTTTAACATTTGACACACGTGTTCACCACACGCTTAACATGTGACACGTGTTCACCACACGCTTAACATGTGACACACGTGTTCACCACACGTGTTCACCACACGCTTAACATGTGATACGTGTTCACCACACGCTTAACATGTGACACACGTGTTCACCACACGCTTAACATGTGTTCACCACACGCTTAACATGTGACACACGTTCACCACACGCTTTAACATGTGACACACGTGTTCACCACACGTGTTCACCACACGTGTTCACCACACGTGTTCACCACACGTGTTCACCACACGTGTTCACCACACGCTTAACATGTGACACGTGTTCACCACACGCTTAACATGTGACACACGTGTTCACCACACACTTAACATGTGACACACGTGTTCACCACACGCTTAACATGTGACACACGTGTTCACCACACGCTTAACATGTGACACACGTGTTCACCACACGCTTAACATGTCACACACGTGTTCACCACACGCTTAACATGTGTTCACCACACGCTTAACATGTGACACACGTGTTCACCACACGCTTAACATGTGACACACGTGTTCACCACACGCTTCAACATGTGACACACGTGTTCACCACACACTTAACATGTGACACACGTGTTCACCACACGCTTTAACATATGACATACGTGTTCACCACACGCTTAACATGTGACACACGTGTTCACCACACGCTTAACATGTGACACGTGTTCACCACACGCTTAACATGTGACACACGTGTTCACCACACGCTTAACATGTGACACACGTGTTCACCACACGCTTAACATGTGACACACGTGTTCACCACACGCTTAACATGTGTTCACCACACGCTTAACATGTGACACACGTTCACCACACGCTTTAACATGTGACACACGTGTTCACCACACGTGTTCACCACACGCTTAACATGTGACACACGTGTTCACCACACGTGTTCACCACACGCTTAACATGTGACACACGTGTTCACCACACGCTTAACATGTGACAAACGTGTTCACCACACGCTTAACATGTGTTCACCACACGCTTAACATGTGACACACGTTCACCACACGCTTTAACATGTGACACACGTGTTCACCACACGCTTAACATGTGACACACGTGTTCACCACACGTGTTCACCACACGTGTTCACCACACGCTTAACATGTGACAACCGTGTTCACCACACGCTTAACATGTGACAAACGTGTTCACCACACGCTTAACATGTGACACACGTGTTCACCACACGCTTAACATGTGACACACGTGTTCACCACACGTGTTCACCACACGCTTAACATGTGACACACGTGTTCACCACACGCTTTAACATGTGACACACGTGTTCACCACACGTGTTCACCACACGTTTAACATGTGACACACGTGTTCACCACACGCTTAACATGTGACACGTGTTCACCACACGCTTAACATGTGACACGTGTTCACCACACGCTTAACATGTGACACGTGTTCACCACACGCTTAACATGTGACACACGTGTTCACCACACGCTTAACATGTGACACGTGTTCACCACACGCTTAACATGTGACACGTGTTCACCACACGCTTAACATGTGACACACGTGTTCACCACACGCTTTAACATGTGATACGTGTTCACCACACGCTTAACATGTGACACGTGTTCACCACACGCTTAACATGTGATACGTGTTCACCACACGCTTAACATGTGACACGTGTTCAACACACGCTTAACATGCGACCCACGTGTTCAACACACGCTTAACATGTGACACACGTGTTCACCACACGCTTAACATGTGACACACGTGTTCACCACACGCTTAACATGTGACACACGTGTTCACCACACGCTTTAACATGTGACATGTGTGTTCTGGAGTCATGGGAAAGGCGGAGGGTTCGGTGGCGCGTGAGGAGTGGCACGGTCATGTGACGGCGTTGTCTGTGGCCCCAGAGTTCCGGCGTCTGGGACTCGCCGCGCAGCTCATGGACATGTTAGAAGAGATCTCTGAGAGGTACGATCGTTTCCTCTGACCCACATCCGGGTCAGAGAGCGGGAGTGTGACCCGGATGTGGGTCAGACTCCCGCTCTCTGACCCGGATGTCCTGTGTTTCAGGAAAGGCGGGTTCTTCGTGGACCTGTTCGTGCGCGTGTCCAATCAGGTCGCAGTGAACATGTACAAGCGCCTGGGCTACAGCGTCTACAGAACCGTCATCGAGTATTACTCTGCCAGCAACGGAGAGCCGGACGAGGACGCTTATGGTGAGTGAGACGAGGACGAGCGCGGTGAGTGAGACGAGGACGAGCCGGACGAGGACGCTTACGGTGAGTGAGACGAGGACGCTTACGGTGAGTGAGACGAGGACGCTTACGGTGAGTGAGACGAGGACGCTTACGGTGAGTGAGACGAGGACGCTTACGGTGAGTGAGACGAGGACGCTTACGGTGAGTGAGATGAGGACGCTTGCGGTGAGTGAGACGAGGACGAGCCAGACGAGGACGCTTACGGTGAGTGGGACGAGGACGCTTACATAAAGGCTCTTTCTTGGTCTTCTGGTTTCAGACATGAGGAAAGCTTTGTCCAGAGACACAGAGAAGAAGTCCATCGTCCCTCTGCCCCACCCGGTCCGACCCGAGGACATCGAATAACAAGAGTCTGTGGCCCCCCGAAAACACCATCTGTAAATACTCAAACAAACCTGAGGGGGCGCCACAGACCAGAGGAGAGACCGGAGAGAGGAGAGACCAGAGAGAGGAGAGACCAGAGAGAGGAGAGACCGGCGAGAGGAGAGACCAGAGGGGGCGCCACAGACGCTTTGTCATATCAACTGTCTCTACTGTACTGACTGAATAAAACCTGTAAAATCAGTTTGTGTTGTTGATTTGCGGAGACCAGAGGGGAGAGACCAGAGGGGAGACCAGAGGGGAGACCAGAGGGGAGACCAGAGGGGAGAGACCAGAGGGGAGAGACCAGAGGAGAGAGACCAGAGGGGAGACCAGAGGGGAGACCAGAGGGGAGACCAGAGGGGAGACCAGAGGGGAGAGACCAGAGGGGAGAGACCAGAGGAGAGAGACCAGAGGAGAGACCAGAGGGGAGACCAGAGGAGAGACCAGAGGGGAGACCAGAGGGGAGACCAGAGGGGAGACCAGAGGGGAGACCAGAGGGGAGAGACCAGAGGGGAGAGACCAGAGGGGAGAGACCAGAGGGGAGAGACCAGAGGGGAGAGACCAGAGGAGAGACCAGAGGGGAGACCAGAGGAGAGACCAGAGGGGAGACCAGAGGGGAGACCAGAGGGGAGACCAGAGGGGAGACCAGAGGGGAGAGACCAGAGGGGAGAGACCAGAGGAGAGAGACCAGAGGAGAGAGACCAGAGGAGAGAGACCAGAGGAGAGAGACCAGAGGAGAGAGACCAGAGGAGAGAGACCAGAGGGGAGACCAGAGGAGAGACCAGAGGGGAGACCAGAGGGGAGACCAGAGGGGAGACCAGAGGGGAGACCAGAGGGGAGAGACCAGAGGAGAGAGACCAGAGGAGAGAGACCAGAGGAGAGAGACCAGAGGAGAGAGACCAGAGGAGAGACCAGAGGAGAGACCAGAGGGGAGAGACCAGAGGAGAGAGACCAGAGGGGAGACCAGAGGGGAGAGACCAGAGGGGAGAGACCAGAGGGGAGAGACCAGAGGAGAGAGACCAGAGGAGAGAGACCAGAGGGGAGACCAGAGGGGAGACCAGAGGAGAGACCAGAGGAGAGACCAGAGGGGAGACCAGAGGGGAGACCAGAGGGGAGAGACCAGAGGGGAGAGACCAGAGGAGAGACCAGAGGAGAGACACCAGAGGAGAGACCAGAGGAGAGAGACCAGAGGGGAGACCAGAGGGGAGAGACCAGAGGAGAGACCAGAGGAGAGACCAGAGGGGAGAGACCAGAGGAGAGACCAGAGGAGAGACCAGAGGGGAGAGACCAGAGGGGAGAGACCAGAGAGGAGAGACCAGAGGGGAGAGACCAGAGGAGAGACCAGAGGGGAGAGACCAGAGGAGAGACCAGAGGGGAGACCAGAGGGGAGAGACCAGAGGGGAGAGACCAGAGGGGAGAGACCAGAGGGGAGAGACCAGAGAGGAGAGACCAGAGAGGAGAGACCAGAGGGGAGAGACCAGAGGGGAGAGACCAGAGGGGAGAGACCAGAGGAGAGAGACCAGAGGAGAGAGACCAGAGGAGAGACCAGAGGAGAGACCAGAGGAGAGACCAGAGGAGAGACACCAGAGGAGAGACCAGAGGGGAGAGACCAGAGGGGAGAGACCAGAGGAGAGAGACCAGAGGGGAGACCAGAGGGGAGACCAGAGGAGAGACCAGAGGGGAGAGACCAGAGGAGAGACCAGAGGAGAGACCAGAGGGGAGAGACCAGAGGGGAGAGACCAGAGAGGAGAGACCAGAGGGGAGAGACCAGAGGGGAGAGACCAGAGGGGAGAGACCAGAGGGGAGACCAGAGGAGAGACCAGAGGAGAGACCAGAGGGGAGAGACCAGAGGGGAGACCAGAGGAGAGACCAGAGGGGAGAGACCAGAGGAGAGACCAGAGGGGAGACCAGAGGGGAGAGACCAGAGGGGAGAGACCAGAGAGGAGAGACCAGAGAGGAGAGACCAGAGGGGAGAGACCAGAGGGGAGAGACCAGAGGAGAGACCAGAGGAGAGACCAGAGGGGAGAGACCAGAGGAGAGACCAGAGGGGAGAGACCAGAGGAGAGACCAGAGGAGAGAGACCAGAGGGGAGACCAGAGGGGAGACCAGAGGGGAGAGACCAGAGGGGAGAGACCAGAGGGGAGAGACCAGAGGGGAGAGAGACCAGAGGAGAGACCAGAGGGGAGACCAGAGAGAGGAGAGACCAGAGAGAGGAGAGACAGGAGAGAGGAGAAACCGGAGAGAAGAGAGACCAGAGGGGAGAGACCAGAGGAGAGAGACCAGAGGAGAGACCAGAGGGGAGACCAGAGGGGAGACCAGAGGAGAGACCAGAGGAGAGACCAGAGGAGAGACCAGAGGGGAGAGACCAGAGGGGAGAGACCAGAGAGGAGAGACCAGAGAGGAGAGACCAGAGAGGAGAGACCAGAGAGGAGAGACCAGAGGAGAGACCAGAGGAGAGACCAGAGGAGAGACCAGAGGGGAGAGACCAGAGGGGAGAGACCAGAGAGGAGAGACCAGAGAGGAGAGACCAGAGAGGAGAGACCAGAGGGGAGAGACCAGAGGGGAGAGACCAGAGGGGAGAGACCAGAGGAGAGACCAGAGGAGAGACCAGAGGAGAGAGACCAGAGGAGAGACCAGAGGAGAGACCAGAGGGGAGAGACCAGAGGAGAGACCAGAGGGGAGACCAGAGGGGAGACCAGAGGGGAGACCAGAGGGGAGAGACCAGAGGGGAGAGACCAGAGGGGAGAGACCAGAGGGGAGAGACCAGAGGAGAGAGACCAGAGGAGAGACCAGAGGGGAGACCAGAGGGGAGACCAGAGGGGAGAGACCAGAGGGGAGAGACCAGAGGGGAGAGACCAGAGAGGAGACCAGAGAGACCAGAGGAGAGACCAGAGAGACCAGAGGAGAGACCAGAGAGACCAGAGGGGAGACCAGAGAAGAGACCAGAGGGGAGACCAGAGGGGAGACCAGAGGGGAGACCAGAGGGGAGAGACCAGAGGGGAGAGACCAGAGGGGAGAGACCAGAGGGGAGAGACCAGAGGGGAGAGACCAGAGGAGAGAGACCAGAGGAGAGACCAGAGGGGAGACCAGAGGGGAGACCAGAGGGGAGAGACCAGAGGAGAGACCAGAGGGGAGAGACCAGAGAGGAGACCAGAGGAGAGAGACCAGAGGGGAGAGACCAGAGGGGAGACCAGAAGGGGAGAGACCAGAAGGGGAGAGACCAGAGGGGAGACCAGAGAGACCAGAGGGGAGACCAGAGGAGAGAGACCAGAGGAGAGACCAGAGGGGAGACCAGAGGAGAGACCAGAGGAGAGAGACCAGAGGAGAGACCAGAGGAGAGAGACCAGAGGGGAGAGACCAGAGGGGAGACCAGAAGGGGAGAGACCAGAGGGGAGAGACCAGAGGGGAGACCAGAAGGGGAGAGACCAGAAGGGGAGAGACCAGATCTCATAAGATGGACAATAAGATTTCTGCCACTTTGGACCTTAAAGAATAACCACAACCTCCAGGTTTAAGTTTTAAAGTCATATTTTATAAAGACACGTCATCGACAGTAAAAATATTCAACACTTTGTGTTTCACTCGTCGCTGCTGCTGCTTCTTTCTCCAGAGTCGTCTCGGTCGTCCAACTCCGGTTTTCTCTCGTCCTTCTCTCCTCTCCCTTTCTCCTCTTCACCTTTTCCCTGCTCCTTCTCCTTCTTCTGCGTCTCTCCTTCCTCCTCACTCTCTCCTCTTTCCTTTCCTCTCTTCTCCCTCTTCTCCTCCTCTTCAGATCCAGAACTGGACGATTCAGAGGCTTTCTTGGGCCTTTCCTCTCGCCAGGGTGGATCCTGGCCCCGGCCCTGGTCTCGGCCCTGGTCCCGGTCCTGGCCCCGGCCCCGGTCCTGGTCCCGGTCCTGGCCCCGGCCCCGGTCCTGGTCCCGGTCCTGGCCCCGGTCCTGGCCCCGGTCCTGGTCTCGGTCCTGGTCTCGGTCCTGGTCTCGGTCCTGGTCTCGGCCCTGGCCCCGGTCCTGGCCCCGGTCCTGGCCCCGGTCCTGGCCCCGGTCCTGGCCTCGGTCCTGGTCTCGGTCCTGGTCTCGGTCCTGGTCTCGGTCTGGATCCTGGTCTCGGTCCTGGTCTGGATCCTCGTCCTCGTCCTCGTCCTCGTCAGGCACAACCTGCTGCTTCTTCCACATCTTGGCCATGGCCAGCAGTTTGAGGTTGGGCTGGTTCGCCGAGTCTTCTGGGAAAATGTAGTCGTAATATTCCTCCCATCCGGCCTCAGACTGAACACAGAGAGAACAAGGTCAAACACAGAGAGAACAAGGTCAAACACACAGAGAGAACAAGGTCAAACACAGAGAGAACAAGGTCAAACACAGAGAGAGAACAAGGTCAAACACACAGAGAGAACAAGGTCAAACACACAGAGAGAACAAGGTCAAACACACAGAGCGAACAAGGTCAAACACAGAGAGAACAAGGTCAAACACAGAGCGAACAAGGTCAAACACACAGAGAGAACAAGGTCAAACACACAGAGAGAACAAGGTCAAACACAGAGAGAGAACAAGGTCAAACACACAGAGTGAACAAGGTCAAACACAGAGAGAGAACAAGGTCAAACACACAGAGAGAACAAGGTCAAACACACAGAGAGAACAAGGTCAAACACACAGAGAGAACAAGGTCAAACACACAGAGAGAACAAGGTCAAACACAGAGAGAGAACAAGATCAAACACAGAGAGAGAACAATATCAAACACACAGAGAGAACAAGGTCAAACACACAGAGAGAACAAGGTCAAACACACAGAGCGAACAAGGTCAAACACACAGAGAGAACAAGGTCAAACACACAGAGAGAACAAGGTCAAACACAGAGAGAGAACAAGGTCAAACACACAGAGAAAACAAGGTCAAACACACAGAGAGAACAAGGTCAAACACACAGAGAGAACAAGGTCAAACACAGAGAGAACAAGGTCAAACACAGAGAGAGAACAAGGTCAAACACACAGAGAGAACAAGGTCAAACACACAGAGAGAACAAGGTCAAACACACAGAGAACAAGGTCAAACACAGAGCGAACAAGGTCAAACACACAGAGAGAACAAGGTCAAACACACAGAGAGAACAAGGTCAAACACAGAGAGAGAACAAGGTCAAACACACAGAGAGAACAAGGTCAAACACAGAGAGAACAAGGTCAAACACAGAGAGAACAAGGTCAAACACACAGAGAGAACAAGGTCAAACACACAGAGAGAACAAGGTCAAACACACAGAGAGAACAAGGTCAAACACACAGAGAGAACAAGGTCAAACACACAGAGAGAACAAGGTCAAACACACAGAGAGAACAAGGTCAAACACACAGAGAGAACAAGGTCAAACACAGAGAGAGAACAAGGTCAAACACAGAGAGAGAACAAGGTCAAACACACAGAGAGAACAAGGTCAAACACACAGAGAGAACAAGGTCAAACACACAGAGAGAACAAGGTCAAACACACAGAGCGAACAAGGTCAAACACACAGAGAGAACAAGGTCAAACACACAGAGAGAACAAGGTCAAACACACAGAGAGAACAAGGTCAAACACAGAGAGAACAAGGTCAAACACAGAGAGAACAAGGTCAAACACAGAGAGAACAAGGTCAAACACACAGAGAGAACAAGGTCAAACACACAGAGAGAACAAGGTCAAACACAGAGAGAACAAGGTCAAACACAGAGAGAGAACAAGGTCAAACACACAGAGAACAAGGTCAAACACAGAGAGAACAAGGTCAAACACAGAGAGAGAACAAGGTCAAACACACAGAGAGAACAAGGTCAAACACACAGAGAGAACAAGGTCAAACACACAGAGAGAACAAGGTCAAACACACAGAGAGAACAAGGTCAAACACACAGAGAGAACAAGGTCAAACACACAGAGAGAACAAGGTCAAACACAGAGAGAACAAGGTCAAACACAGAGAGAACAAGGTCAAACACAGAGAGAACAAGGTCAAACACAGAGAGAACAAGGTCAAACACACAGAGAAAACAAGGTCAAACACACAGAGCGAACAAGGTCAAACACACAGAGAGAACAAGGTCAAACACACAGAGAGAACAAGGTCAAACACACAGAGAGAACAAGGTCAAACACACAGAGAGAACAAGGTCAAACACACAGAGAGAACAAGGTCAAACACACAGAGAGAACAAGGTCAAACACACAGAGAGAACAAGGTCAAACACAGAGAGAGAACAAGGTCAAACACACAGAGAGAACAAGGTCAAACACAGAGAGAACAAGGTCAAACACAGAGAGAGAACAAGGTCAAACACACAGAGAGAACAAGGTCAAACACACAGAGAGAACAAGGTCAAACACACAGAGAGAACAAGGTCAAACACACAGAGAGAACAAGGTCAAACACACAGAGAGAACAAGGTCAAACACAGAGAGAACAAGGTCAAACACAGAGAGAACAAGGTCAAACACAGAGAGAACAAGGTCAAACACAGAGAGAACAAGGTCAAACACAGAGAGAACAAGGTCAAACACACAGAGAGAACAAGGTCAAACACACAGAGAGAACAAGGTCAAACACAGAGAGAGAACAAGGTCAAACACACAGAGAGAACAAGGTCAAACACAGAGAGAACAAGGTCAAACACAGAGAGAGAACAAGGTCAAACACAGAGAGAACAAGGTCAAACACAGAGAGAGAACAAGGTCAAACACACAGAGAGAACAAGGTCAAACACACAGAGAGAACAAGGTCAAACACAGAGAGAACAAGGTCAAACACAGAGAGAACAAGGTCAAACACACAGAGAGAACAAGGTCAAACACACAGAGAGAACAAGGTCAAACACAGAGAGAACAAGGTCAAACACAGAGAGAGAACAAGGTCAAACACACAGAGAGAACAAGGTCAAACACAGAGAGAACAAGGTCAAACACAGAGAGAGAACAAGGTCAAACACACAGAGAGAACAAGGTCAAACACAGAGAGAGAACAAGGTCAAACACACAGAGAGAACAAGGTCAAACACACAGAGAGAACAAGGTCAAACACAGAGAGAACAAGGTCAAACACAGAGAGAACAAGGTCAAACACAGAGAGAACAAGGTCAAACACACAGAGAGAACAAGGTCAAACACACAGAGAGAACAAGGTCAAACACACAGAGAGAACAAGGTCAAACACACAGAGAGAACAAGGTCAAACACACAGAGAGAACAAGGTCAAACACACAGAGAGAACAAGGTCAAACACACAGAGAGAACAAGGTCAAATACACAGAGAGAACAAGTAATATCTTATTGGCTTCTCATTATCGATCTGGTGAACATGTGATCTGGTGCACAGGTGATCTTGTGAACATGTGATCTAGTGATCTGGTGCACAGGTGATCTGGTGCACAGGTGATCTGGTGAACAGGTGATCTGGTGAACAGGTGATCTGGTGCACAGGTGATCTGGTGCACAGGTGATCTGGTGCACAGGTGATCTGGTGCACAGGTGATCTGGTGAACAGGCCGTCCCTGCACTCGAACATGCCCGTCCACATTTTAAAATACCCCGTCCAAAATACGGGAAGACGGCCCTCTATCTAAAAGCCTGCTCTGAACTCATAGATCTGACCCGTAAAGCAGGTGAAGGTCAGAGTCGTGTGTGCAGTGAGTGTTAGGAGCCAGCAGGGGGCGGCACTCACTCCGTCCTCCGCCGTGACCTTCCTCCTCTTCTTCACTTTCTCCGGCAGCAGTTCCCGGACTCGCTCCTGGTTCTGGGCGGAGCCAAACTGGTACTCAAACTCCCTCCAGGCCTCGAGGAACATCAGGCGCTCCTCCTTCTCCTCACAGTTTCTCAAGCTGCGGTTGGCGTCCTCGTAAACCTGACGACTCTTCTGCACGCGCTCAGTAGAGTCCACGGACAACTCGAACTTAGAGAAGCTCAGCCACACCTGGAACACAAGGGTTAGACCAGGTGAGGACCAGGACTAAAGCGGGACAAAAGCGGGACAAAAGCGGGACTAAAGCGGGACTAAAGCGGGACTAAAGCGGGACTAAAGCGGGACTAAAGCGGGTCTAAAGCGGGTCTAAAGCGGGACTAAAGCGGTACTAAAGCGGTACTAAAGCGGGACTAAAGCGGGACTAAAGCGGGACTAAAGCGGGACTAAAGCGGGACTAAAGCGGGTCTAAAGCGGGTCTAAAGCGGGACTAAAGCGGGACTAAAGCGGGACTAAAGCGGGTCTAAAGCGGGACTAAAGCGGTACTAAAGCGGTACTAAAGCGGGACTAAAGCGGGACTAAAGCGGGACTAAAGCGGGACTAAAGCGGGACTAAAGCGGGTCTAAAGCGGGTCTAAAGCGGGTCTAAAGCGGGACTAAAGCGGTACTAAAGCGGTACTAAAGCGGGACTAAAGCGGGACTAAAGCGGGACTAAAGCGGGACTAAAGCGGGACTAAAGCGGGTCTAAAGCGGGTCTAAAGCGGGACTAAAGCGGGACTAAAGCGGGACTAAAGCGGGTCTAAAGCGGGACTAAAGCGGTACTAAAGCGGTACTAAAGCGGGACTAAAGCGGGACTAAAGCGGGACTAAAGCGGGACTAAAGCGGGACTAAAGCGGGTCTAAAGCGGGTCTAAAGCGGGTCTAAAGCGGGACTAAAGCGGTACTAAAGCGGGACTAAACTCACCTTCACATGTTGTGTTCTCTGCAGGAGCCTCTTGTAAAGGTTCCTGGTGTTTTCAAACTCTTCTTGTTCGCTCTCAAAGTCGATGTAAGACTTCCACAAAACCTGGACACAAAAGAAACAAAACCGGTTTAGAACCTGGTCTTGACCTTTCACCAGATCTGGCATGTCTGGTCAGTAGTGGTCAGTAGTCTGGTTACCTCTGGCATGTCCGGTCAGTAGTGGTCAGTAGTCTGGTTACCTCTGGCGTGTCCGGTCAGTAGTCTGGTTACCTCTGGCGTGTCCGGTCAGTAGTCTGGTTACCTCTGGCATGTCCGGTCAGTAGTGGTCAGTAGTCTGGTTACCTCTGGCATGTCCGGTCAGTAGTCTGGTTACCTCTGGCATGTCCGGTCAGTAGTCTGTTTACCTCTGGCGTGTCCGGTCAGTAGTCTGGTTACCTCTGGCATGTCCGGTCAGTAGTCTGGTTACCTCTGGCGTGTCCGGTCAGTAGTCTGGTTACCTCTGGCGTGTCCGGTCAGTAGTCTGGTTACCTCTGGCATGTCCGGTCAGTAGTCTGGTTACCTCTGGCGTGTCCGGTCAGTAGTCTGGTTACCTCTGGCGTGTCCGGTCAGTAGTCTGGTTACCTCTGGCATGTCCGGTCAGTAGTGGTCAGTAGTCTGGTTACCTCTGGCATGTCCGGTCAGTAGTGGTCAGTAGTCTGGTTACCTCTGGCATGTCCGGTCAGTAGTCTGGTTACCTCTGGCATGTCCGGTCAGTAGTCTGTTTACCTCTGGCGTGTCCGGTCAGTAGTGGTCAGTAGTCTGGTTACCTCTGGCATGTCCGGTCAGTAGTGGTCAGTAGTCTGGTTACCTCTGGCATGTCCGGTCAGTAGTCTGTTTACCTCTGGCGTGTCCGGTCAGTAGTGGTCAGTAGTCTGGTTACCTCTGGCATGTCCGGTCAGTAGTGGTCAGTAGTCTGGTTACCTCTGGCATGTCCGGTCAGTAGTCTGGTTACCTCTGGCGTGTCCGGTCAGTAGTCTGGTTACCTCTGGCGTGTCCGGTCAGTAGTCTGGTTACCTCTGGCGTGTCCGGTCAGTAGTCTGGTTACCTCTGGCGTGTCCGGTCAGTAGTCTGGTTACCTCTGGCGTGTCCGGTCAGTAGTCTGGTTACCTCTGGCGTGTCCGGTCAGTAGTCTGGTTACCTCTGGCGTGTCCGGTCAGTATACCTCTGGCGTGTCCGGTCAGTAGTCTGGTTACCTCTGGCATGTGCGGTCAGTAGTCTGGTTATCACTGGCATGTCCGGTCAGTAGTCTTGTTACCTCTGGCGTGTCCGGTCAGTAGTCTGGTTATCACTGGCATGTGCGGTCAGTAGTCTGGTTATCACTGGCATGTGTGGTCAGTAGTCTGGTTATCACTGGCATGTCCGGTCAGTAGTCTTGTTACCTCTGGCGTGTCCGGTCAGTAGTCTGGTTATCACTGGCATGTGTGGTCAGTAGTCTGGTTATCACTGGCATGTCCGGTCAGTAGTCTTGTTACCTCTGGCGTGTCCGGTCAGTAGTCTGGTTACCTCTGGCGTGTCCGGTCAGTAGTCTGGTTACCTCTGGCATGTCCGGTCAGTAGTGGTCAGTAGTCTGGTTACCTCTGGCATGTCCGGTCAGTAGTCTGGTTACCTCTGGCATGTCCGGTCAGTAGTGGTCAGTAGTTTGGTTAACTCTGGCATGTCTGGTCAGTAGTGGTCAGTAGTCTGGTTACCTCTGGCATGTCCGGTCAGTAGTTTGGTTAACTCTGGCATGTCCGGTCAGTAGTGGTCAGTAGTCTGGTTACCTCTGGCATGTCCGGTCAGTAGTGGTCAGTAGTTTGGTTACCTCTGGCATGTCCGGTCAGTAGTTTGGTTAACTCTGGCATGTCCGGTCAGTAGTGGTCAGTAGTCTGGTTACCTCTGGCATGTCTGGTCAGTAGTGGTCAGTAGTCTGGTTACCTCTGGCATGTCTGGTCAGTAGTGGTCAGTAGTCTGGTTACCTCTGGCATGTCTGGTCAGTAGTGGTCAGTAGTCTGGTTAACTCTGGCATGTCTGGTCAGTAGTGGTCAGTAGTCTGGTTACCTCTGGCGTGTCTGGTCAGTAGTGGTCAGTAGTCTGGTTAACTCTGGCATGTCTGGTCAGTAGTGGTCAGTAGTCTGGTTACCTCTGGCATGTCCAGGCGGGGCTGCCCGATGGCCAGCTCGTAGATGGCCCTGGCGCGCTCCGTGTCGCCCAGAATTGCCTCTAACTCGGCGAACTTGATCCACGTGGTGCAGTTCTCTGGGCCGAACTCCAGATACTTCTCGTAGAGTTTCCTGCAGCGGTCGAACTCCCGGAGCTGCAGCTCCAGCTCGATGTAGCCTTTCAGCAGCTTGTTCTTGGGCGTTTTACCAATGGCCGTGCCCTGGGGAGACGAGCACGGGGTCGTTACTTCAGTACAAGTACAGATACTACAGTACAAGTACAGATACTACAGTACAAGTACAGATACTACAGTACAAGTACAGATACTACACAGTACAAGTACAGACACTACAGTACAAGTACAGATACTACAGTACAAGTACAGATACTACACAGTACAAGTACAGACACTACACAGCACAAGTACAGATACTACAGTACAAGTACAGACACTACACAGCACAAGTACAGATACTACAGTACAAGTATAGATACTTCAGCACAAGTACAGATACTACAGAGCACAAGTACAGATACTACACAGTACAGATACTTCAGTACAAGTACAGATACTACAGTACAAGTACAGATACTACACAGTACAAGTACAGATACTACAGTACAAGTAGATACAACAGTACAAGTACAAATACTACAGTACAAGTACAGATACTACACAGCACAAGTACAGATACTTCAGTATAAGTACAGATACTACAGTACTAGTACAGATACTACAGTACAAGTACAGATACTACACAGCACAAGTACAGATACTTCAGTACAAGTACAGATACTACAGTACAAGTACAGATACTTCAGTACAAATAAAGATACTTCAGTACAAATACAGATACTTCAGTACAAGTACAGATACTACAGTACAAGTACAGATACTACACAGCACAAGTACGTACAAGTACAGATACTAGAGTACAAGTACAGATACTTCAGTACAAGTACAGATAGTACACAGCACAAGTACTGATAGTACACAGCACAAGTACAGATACACACAAGCACGGACATACATCTACTTATGTCTAAGTTTACTTTGACTCTTAAAGTACTTTTGAAAACTTTAAATTGAGTGATTTTGGGGAGGGGCCTCTGACACAGGGGGAGGGGCCTCTGACACAGGGGGAGGGGCCTCTGACACAGGGGGAGGGGCCTCTGACACAGGGGGAGGGGCCTCTGGAGGAGTCTCACCATGACTTTTCGAGCCGCCTGGAGGTTTTTCTGTCGGATCTCGAAGCGAGCGAAGAGAAGCCACATCTTTGCAAACGTGAACTGAAGAAACAAAAGAGCTTTTTATAAATCACATCTGAATCATAACTCTAATATTAAAGTACACTGCGGAACATTTTCAGTGAATAAATCATTTAATAGATTCATCTAACTATAATGATCATAGTTATCTGGCCAAACAGCTCTAAATGCATAAGTCTAAAGACACAGATTTACATATTTATTGAATGAAAAGTGTGAAAAAAAATGTGTTAAAAAGTCTCAATGTTCAATAGAAATAAAGACCACTGAACGTCACATCGTCATGGAGACAAGGCAGTGTCGGACCCTCCACCAGAAAAGTGACACAGTGCAGCTTTAATTACCTTTTTGTGAGGGATGAGGTCGAGACACGCCTGATACACCTGACGCGTCCGATCCGGGTCCTGAAAGAGACAATTCATGAGTTTCAGTGTGTGTGTGAGGGGCGTGGCTACAGCTATTGTGTGTGAGGGGCGTGGCTACAGCTATTGTGTGTGAGGGGCGTGGCTACAGCTATTGTGTGTGAGGGGCGTGGCTACAGCTATTGTGTGTGAGGGGCGTGGCTACAGCTATTGTGTGTGAGGGGCGTGGCTACAGCTAGCGTGTGTGAGGGGCGTGGCTACAGCTAGCGTGTGTGAGGGGCGTGGCTACAGCTAGCGTGTGTGAGGGGCGTGGCTACAGCTAGCGTGTGTGAGGGGCGTGGCTACAGCTATTGTGTGTGAGGGGCGTGGCTACAGCTATTGTGCGTGAGGGGCGTGGCTACAGCTAGCGTGCGTGAGGGGCGTGGCTACAGCTAGCGTGCCTGAGGGGCGTGGCTACAGCTAGCGTGCGTGAGGGGCGTAGCTACAGCTAGCGTGTGTGAGGGGCGTGGCTACAGCTAGCGTGTGTGAGGGGCGTGGCTACAGCTAGTGTGTGTGAGGGGCGTGGCTACAGCTAGTGTGTGTGAGGGGCGTGGCTACAGCTAGCGCGTGTGAGGGGCGTGGCTACAGCTAGCGCGTGTGAGGGGCGTGGCTAAAGCTAGCGTGTGTGAGGGGTGTGGCTAAAGCTAGTGTGTGTGAGGGGCGTGGCTAAAGCTAGTGTGTGTGAGGGGCGTGGCTAAAGCTAGCGCATGTGAGGGGCGTGGCTAAAGCTAGTGTGTGTGAGGGGCGTGGCTAAAGCTAGTGCGTGTGAGGGCGTGGCTAAAGCTAGCATGTGTGAGGGGCGTGGCGTTTGAACCTCTCTTTATACCATGCTAATGCTAATGCTAACGTTAGACGCTTTATGACCTGGAAATATCAGATTGTGGCTCTTGACAAAGCGAGTGCCGTGCGGCCATAAACAGCTGTTGCGCTACGCTAGCTTTGTGTTGCTAACGTGCTTCACTAGCTTTGTGTTGCTAACCTGCTTCACTAGCTTTGTGTTGCTAACCTGCTTTGCTAGCTTTGTGTTGCTAACATGCTTTGCTAGTTTTGTGTTGCTAACATGCTTTGCTAGTTTTGTGTTGCTAACGTGCTTTGCTAGCTTTGTGTTGCTAACATGCTTTGCTAGCTTTGTGTTGCTAACGCGCTTCGCTAGCTTTGTGTTGCTAACGCGCTTCGCTAACTTTGAGTTGCTAACGTGCTTTGCTAGCTTTGTGTTGCTAAGGTGCTTTGCTAGCTTTGTGTTGCTAAGGCTCCACATGGTCGTTAGCATCAGTGGAAACACGGAGCTTTAGCACGAGATCAAGTCAGAGTTTGAGACAAATGATTCTTTTGTGTTTCTGCTTTTTGCCTCTTGTTTTGGCCTGAGTCTGCGTTCTCTCTCTCGTCCAATCATCTGGCTGTGCTGTGGAGGCTCCTCCCCCTAAGCTAAAGTCCTCCTGGAGCCCAAGAGCCAGACGCTTTGGGAGCCAGAAGCTCGCAGGAGCCAGAACCTCTCAGGACCAGAGACTTAAGACTGAACCAAAGAGAACCAGAGGAAACGTCTTCTGTGATAATAGCGGCAGCTTTGTTACCTTTACTTTCTGTTCTTGGCACAGAGCATAGTTGTAGTAGTATTTTCTGCAGTATTTGTAGTATTTGTACTACCTTGACCTCCAGCTCTTCGTACAGGGCGTAGTTGATCCACAGGTAGATGTAGCGTCTCCAGTGTCTCTTCTCTTGAATGGGCGGCACGTTGGCGATGGCGCGCTCGTACACCTCCCTCACCGTGTCTGGATCGGCGTCGCTCTCCAGCAGACGCAGGTAATCGAACCACGCGTCGTAGTTATGAGGGTTCGCCTGCAAAGCATCATGGGACAGGACACTTTGACTCTGTTGTTTTCAGACTCTCGTTTAGGCTTTCCTCCTGCTCGCCTCCTCCACTTCCTCCTGCGCGCCTCCTCCACTTCCTCCTGCTCGCTTCCTCCACTTCCTCCTCCTGCTCACTGCCACTTCCTCCCGCTCACCTTGACTTCCTCCTCTTCACCTCCACTTCCTCCTGCTTGCCTCCTCTTCACCTCCACTTCTTCCTGCTCACCTCCACTTCCTCCTCTTCACTTCCACTACTTCCTCTTCACCTCCACTTCCTCCACTTCCTCCCGCTCACCTCCACTTCCTCCTCCTGCTCACCTCCACTTCCTCCCGCTCACCTCCACTTCCTCCCGCTCACTTCCACTTCCTCCCGCTCACTTCCACTTCCTCCCGCTCACCACCACTTCCTCTTGCTCACCTTGACTTCCTCCCGCTCACCTCCACTTCCTCCCGCTCACCTCCACTTCCTCCTGCTCACCTTGACTTCCTCCCGCTCACCTTGACTTCTTCCTGCTCACCTCCACTTCCTCCTGCTCACCTCCACTTCCTCCTCTTCACTTCCACCACCTCCTCTTCACCTCCACTTCCTCCTTACTTCCTCTTCCTCCACTTCCTCCCGCTCACCTTGACTGCCTCCTCTTCACCTCCACTTCCTCCTCCTGCTCACCTCAACTTCCTCCCGCTCACCTTGACTTTCTCCTCTTCACCTCCACTTCCTCCCGCTCCCCTCCATTTCCTCCCGCTCACCACCACTTGCTCTTGCTCACCTTGACTTCCTCCCGCTCACCCTGACTTCCTCCCGCTCACCTCCACTTCCTCCCGCTCACCACCACTTCCTCTTGCTCACCTTGACTTCCTCCCGCTCACCTTGACTTCCTCTCGCTCACCTTGACTTCCTCTTGCTCACCTCCACTTCCTCCCGCTCACCTTGACTTCCTCTTGCTCACCTCTACTTCCTCTTGCTCACCTTGACTTCCTCCTCGTACTGGAACCTCCTCTTGTTCACGATCACGTCCTCGATGCCTCGTCGGTCTCCAAACTTCTTCTCGAACACGGTGTAGTTCTTGAACAGCTCCTGAGCCTGGCTCTTGGGGATTCGGTCCAGAGCGTATTTATAGATCACTCGCACGCGCTCGAACTGCAAGAGACAGTCAGAGCCGGTCAGGGACGGTCAGAGACGGTCAGAGACGGCCAGAGACTCCTTCACCTCTTTCTGCATCTCCTCGAAGCGAGCGAAGGCCACGTACAGGTTCTCGTCCACGTACTCCTCTCCGAAGAACTCCACGGCGCGCTCGTAAACCCTCCGGCTGTGGGCGATGTAGCCGTGACGCTCCTCGAAGCGGGCGAACTTCACCCAGTTCTTGACCTCCGGGTGGACCCTCACGAGTGCCGAGCGGTCAAGGGATCTACACTTCAGAGACCAGACCTACACCCACTGCACCGCCACACATGCCCTGACCCCAGACGTGGCCTCTGACCCCAAACGTGGCCTCTGACCCCAAACGTGCCCTCTGACCCGGGTCCAGCCACACATGCCCTCTGACCCAAACGCGCCCTCTGACCCCAAACGTGCCCTCTGACTTAAACGTGCCCTCTGACCCAGACGTGCCCTCTGACCCAAACGCGCCCTCTGACCCCAGACGTGCTCTCTGACCCAGACGTGCCCTCTGACCCAGACGTGCCCTCTGACCCAAACGTGCCCTCTGACTCAAACGTGCCCTCTGACCCAGACGTGCCCTCTGACCCAAACGCGCCCTCTGATCCCAAACGCGCCCTCTGACCCCAGACGTGCTCTCTGACCCAGACGTGCCCTCTGACCCAGACGTGCCCTCTGACCCAAACGTGCCCTCTGACTCAAACGTGCCCTCTGACCCAGACGTGCCCTCTGACCCAAACGCGCCCTCTGATCCCAAACGCGCCCTCTGACCCCAAACGTGCCCTCTGACCCAGACGTGCCCTCTGACCCAGACGTGCCCCCCAAACGTGCCCTCTGACCCCAAACGTGCCTCTGACCCCAAACGTGCCCTTCTGACCCCTGACGTACCCTCTGACCCAAACGTGGCCTCTGACCCCAAAACGTGCCATCTGACACGGGTCCAGCCAATCGTGCCTTCTGACCAAAACGTGCCCTCTGACCCAAGACGCGCCCTCTGACCCAAACGCTCCTTTGACCCCAAACGTGTCCTCTGACCCCAAACATGCCCTCTGACCCGGGAACATGCCCTCTGACCCGGGTCCAGCCAAACATGCCCTCTGACCCGGGTCCAGCCAAACGTGCCCTCTGACCCCAGACGCGCCCTCTGACCCAACGCGCCCTCTGACCCCAGACGCGCCCTCTGACCCAAACGCGCCCTCTGACCCCAGACATGCCCTCTGACCCGGGTCCATTAATGTTGTTGCTAGGAATTTTACAACATTCCCTCCGGTTTGAACATTTTTGTGGTTTGTCGTTTCACTTCCTGGTTGAATAAAACAACATTACACTGTTACCTAGCAACCGTACACACATGAGTCCCAGGCTCAAAATATAAAGGTAAATATATAAAGGTAAATACATAAAGGATATAGCGCTCGTAAATGCTGCGTGCCTTGTCCACCTCTTTGTATCTCAGCTCAAAGTTGATGTACGAGTGCCACGCCTGTTCCTCGGGCTCCCACTGCATCCAGCGCTCGAACGCCTGTCTGCAGCCCGCCACGTTCCCTAGCATCTCCTCCATGTACGTGTACTTGTACCTGAGGAGAAGTACACACACTACAGACCAGCGTCCTCCATGTACGTGTACTTGTACCTGAGGAGAAGTACACACACTACAGACCAGCGTCCTCCATGTACGTGTACTTGTACCTGAGGAGAAGTACACACACTACAGACATGTACGTGTACTTGTACCTGAGGAGAAGTACACACACTACAGACCAGCGTCCTCCATGTACATGTACTTGTACCTGAGGAGAAGTACACACACTACAGACCAGCGTCCTCCATGTACGTGTACTTGTACCTGAGGAGAAGTACACACACTACAGACCAGCGTCCTCCGTGTACGTGTACTTGTACCTGAGGAGAAGTACACACACTACAGACATGTACGTGTACTTGTACCTGAGGAGAAGTACACACACTACAGACCAGCGTCCTCCGTGTACGTGTACTTGTACCTGAGGAGAAGTACACACACTACAGACCAGTGTCCTCCATGTATATGTACTTGTACCTGAGGAGAAGTACACTTCTCCTCAGAAGGTGGTGTGGGGGCCCTGGTGTGGGGGCCCTCATGTGCTTCGTACCAGAACTGGTTGACTCGGGGCAGGATGGTGATGGCTCGGTCCCAGATGTTCCGGGCGTGGTTCACCTGGCGACTCTTCATCTCCATCTCGGCGTATTTGAGCCAGAGGGCGATGTTTCGGTGGTCCACGTCCAGAGCGCGCTCGTAGATGGACCGGGCCCTGAAAACACACGGGGTCAGTGTTTGTCCAGGGGCCAGAGAAGGGCGTGGTCTAAAGCAGCTGTACCTCTGGACCTCCTGCAGAGACTCCTCCCATTGTGCGTACTTGATCCAGTTGCTGATCACGGTGCGATTCTTACGGATGTTGTCCTCAAAACCCTGAAAACACTCGACAAGCTCAAAAACAGACCAGAGAAAACTCAATCACCCCTCCCACTCCCCCTCTCCTCCTGACACTCCCCCTCTCCTCCTGACACTCCCCTCTCCTCCTGACACTCCCACTCTCCTCCTGACACTCCCACTCTCCTCCTGACACTCCCCCTCTCCTCCTGACACTCCCCCTCTCCTCCTGACACTCCCCTCTCCTCCTGACACTCCCCCTCTCCTCCTGACACTCCCCCTCTCCTCCTGACCCTCCCACTCTCCTCCTGACACTCCCCCTCTCCTCCTGACCCTCCCACTCTCCTCCTGACCCTCCCCTTCTCCTCCTGACCCTCCCACTCTCCTCCTGACCCTCCCACTCTCCTCCTGACCCTCCCCTTCTCCTCCTGACCCTCCCACTCTCCTCCTGACCCTCCCACTCTCCTCCTGACCCTCCCACTCTCCTCCTGACACTCCCCCTCTCCTCCTGACACTCCCCCTCTCCTCCTGACCCTCCCCCTCTCCTCCTGACACTCCCCCTCTCCTCCTGACCCTCCCACTCTCCTCCTGACCCTCCCCTTCTCCTCCTGACCCTCCCCTTCTCCTCCTGACCCTCCCACTCTCCTCCTGACCACTCTCACTCTCCTCCTGACCCTCCCACTCTCCTCCTGACCCTCCCACTCTCCTCCTGACCACTCTCCTCCTGACCCTCCCACTCTCCTCCTGACCACTCTCCTCCTGACCACTCTCCTCCTGACCCTCCCACTCTCCTCCTGACCCTCCCACTCTCCTCCTGACCCTCCCACTCTCCTCCTGACCCTCCCGCTCTCCTCCTGACCCTCCCACTCTCCTCCTGACCCTCCCACTCTCCTCCTGACCCTCCCACTCTCCTCCTGACCCTCCCACTCTCCTCCTGACCACTCTCCTCCTGACCCTCCCACTCTCCTCCTGACCCTCCCACTCTCCTCCTGACACTCCCCCTCTCCTCCTGACCCTCCCCCTCTCCTCCTGACACTCCCCCTCTCCTCCTGACCCTCCCACTCTCCTCCTGACCCTCCCCTTCTCCTCCTGACCCTCCCCTTCTCCTCCTGACCCTCCCACTCTCCTCCTGACCACTCTCACTCTCCTCCTGACCCTCCCACTCTCCTCCTGACCCTCCCACTCTCCTCCTGACCACTCTCCTCCTGACCCTCCCACTCTCCTCCTGACCACTCTCCTCCTGACCACTCTCCTCCTGACCCTCCCACTCTCCTCCTGACCCTCCCACTCTCCTCCTGACCCTCCCACTCTCCTCCTGACCCTCCCACTCTCCTCCTGACAATCCCCCTCTCCTCCTGACCCTCCCACTCTCCTCCTGACCCTCCCCTCTCCTCCAGACCCTCCCACTCTCCTCCTGACACTCCCACTCTCCTCCTGACCCTCCCCTCTCCTCCTGACCCTCCCACTCTCCTCCTGACCCTCCCACTCTCCTCCTGACACTCCCCCTCTCCTCCTGACACTCCCACTCTCCTCCTGACCCTTCCCTCTCCTCCAGACCCTCCCCTCTCCTCCTGACCCTCCCACTCTCCTCCAGACCCTCCCCTCTCCTCCAGACCCTCCTCCTCCCTCCTCTGCAGACAGGTGCAGACAGGGCGCTCTCACCTTCCTCTTCTTCAGCTTGTAGTCGTTGAGCTCCTCCTTGTCCGTGATCTTCTGCTTTGGCGGCGGCGGCAGAAGCTCCAGCTCTCGCTCTTTAGCTTCTCTGAGGAGCTGCTCCGCCGTGATCTGGACCTCGGCAGGCGCCTTGTTCTTCACCTGCCAGGACCAACGACAGGGAGACAAGTACACACGTCAGGGAGACAAGTACACACGTCAGGGAGACAAGTACACACGTCAGGGAGACAAGTACACACGTCAAGGAGACAAGTACACACGTCAGGGAGACAAGTACACACGTCAGGGAGACAAGTACACACGTCAAGGAGACAAGTACACACGTCAAGGAGACAAGTACACACGTCAGGGAGACAAGTACACACGTCAGGGAGACAAGTACACACGTCAAGGAGACAAGTACACACGTCAGGGAGACAAGTACACACGTCAGGGAGACAAGTACACACGTCAAGGAGACAAGTACACACGTCAGGGAGACAAGTACACACGTCAGGGAGACAAGTACACACGTCAGGGAGACAAGTACACACGTCAGGGAGACAAGTACACACGTCAGGGAGACAAGTACACACGTCAGGGAGACAAGTACACACGTCAGGGAGACAAGTACACACGTCAGGGAGACAAATGAACAAGTTGCAACTCATTGGTGGAAAATCCTCCTCAGGATCAGATTAAATAAATAATCTGTTCATTTTTTCAAATTTCTATAGCAATTTGATAAATATAGCCGCAAGCGGCAATGATCGGCCCTCGCCACGCCGCCGCAACGCAAGGAGAGGGGGCGTCCCAATTGTCCTTTTATTACATCTACTGCTAAATCTGTGACGCGGTCACATCTTCCACCCTTTGTTTTACCATTCAAAAAACAATTTTATTTTGAATTCTTGGCAAAATAAAAAAAGTGTCACGAATAAAAATGTGTATAACTTTTACCCCTGAAGAGGAGTCTCACCAAATTTCAGGTTAATAGGGCCAACGCCCGAGGAGGAGTTTGTGAAAGTATAAGTATGTTCTGGCAATTTCCCCATTGGAATAACATGGGAGGTTTCAGTCATTGTTGGCAAAGCCATAACAATTATGACATGGGTCTCATTGACTTTTTTGATGGTGATGCCAAAATTGAGTTGTGTGTCAAATTTCATAAAATTTCGCAAAACTAAACATTTAACCTCCATATAAAATCTGTAGGGGGCGCTGTGGCGCCAAATTAATTAATTTCACTTCAAGTAGGTTTAGGGCAAAGAGTTTAACAACTGATTCTAATTTGACGCAATTCGGACTTTATCTGCGCAAACGGCAGAAATGTTAAATTTGGGAGATTTCTGAAATTCTTGCTACAGTTTGCGGCTTCGCCGCACAGAGATCGTGACAGGGTCAATGTAATTTGAATAACTTTTGATGTCCCACTCCTCAGTAGCATTTTCACCAAATTTCAGCTTTTTAGGGCCAACGCCCTGGGAGGAGTTCGTAAAAGTACGACGTTTGGAAAAACTCCATAGTCATGTTTAGCCATTTTTGAAGCAATATGGCCGACATTTGGTTGGGCGGACGGCATTGCCGTAATAATGTTTTTTACTTCTCTTGTCACCATCTACCTCTGCGCCAAATTTCATGATTCTACGATCAGATTTTTTTGGGGTCATTCCTATCTCTCAATGCATTTTTGGTACATTTGGGGGCGCTGACGAGCACATTTTTTTTAATTTTAGAAAAGGGAAATAGCCAGAATGTAGAGAAGCACGATTTTTAGAGGTGTGCACATTTTTGTGACTTTTCGTCAATGTTCACTGGGTGAAAAATAGGGGGGCGTGTCCCGAGAAGAAGAAGAATATTCCGAAGCGAAAACAATGTTTCCCATTTTTCAAATATCATAAACTATACATTTTCGGAAAGCGCTCGCGCTTTCCTACCTCATGGTGTGTGTCCCTGGTCACTGACGGGTGATTTCGTTAATTTTTAGTGGGCTCCACCCACTTTGTGTTTTTGGCCCTCTAATACAATAATCTATACAGTAATAATGTTCAATTTTTGCATCACATGTTTATATGAACGGAGCATGCAAGAGATGGAACGTATTTGTGAGACACTTATATGGAGATGACGATGTAAAGCGCTCGTTTTGTGCGTCGTTTAGTGCGCACTTTTGCACAGGCTTCACCTGTTTACAACGGTAATGTTCCATTTTCCTACTACTAATAAGTCTGCGCGGGGCGTGCGTGAGTGGAGGAGTGTGTTAGTGAGTGTTTGGAAGTGGGCGAGCGCTTCGCGCTCGATTTCGTGCGCACTTTCGCAGCCGTGCTTCGCACGGTCTTACGGGACTAATAGGCCTCTCGCCAACTTGTGGCGCTCGGGCCTAATGACAGAGCAAAACACGAAAGTGACCAACAATATTTTCCATTGATGTAACAAGATTATTTAAGTTTCCATTTGTGGTTTTGCTTTTTGATGACGGTCCCTAAGCACTTATCTCGGCTCCGCCCATTCGGATCAGTGTGATTCGCTGCGTTCAAAACACGCATCTGATTTTTAAAAACCAGGTTGTGAATGATCCACAAAGACTTTTACCTTTGACCTCGGAAGTCCAAATCTGTGAATGACGCCAACTTTACCGCACGTGGCTCCTCCCACTTTCAGACTCAGATCAGCGATCAGAGACAGCAGCGGGACTCGTCACGTCCACACGGCGTCCTACAGTGTGTCACGTCCACACAGCGTCCTACATGCGTCACGTCCACACAGCGTCCTACATGTGTCACGTCCACACAGCGTCCTACATGCGTCACGTCCACACAGCGTCCTACATGTGTCACGTCCACACAGCGTCCTACATGCGTCACGTCCACACAGCGTCCTACAGTGTGTCACGTCCTCACGGCGTCCTACATGTGTCATGTCCACACGGCGTCCTACATGTGACATGTCCTCACGGCGTCCTACATGTGTCACGTCCACACAGCGTCCTACATGCGTCACGTCCACACAGCGTCCTACAGTGTGTCACGTCCTCACGGCGTCCTACATGTGTCACGTCCACACAGTGTCCTACAGTGTGTCACGTCCACACAGCGTCCTACATGCGTCACGTCCACACAGCGTCCTACATGCGTCACGTCCACACAGCGTCCTACATGCGTCACGTCCACACAGCGTCCTACATGTGACATGTCCTCACGGCGTCCTACATGTGTCACGTCCACACAGCGTCCTACATGCGTCACGTCCACACAGCGTCCTACAGTGTGTCACGTCCTCACGGCGTCCTACATGTGTCACGTCCACACAGTGTCCTACAGTGTGTCACGTCCACACAGCGTCCTACATGCGTCACGTCCACACAGCGTCCTACATGCGTCACGTCCACACAGCGTCCTACATGCGTCACGTCCACACAGCGTCCTACATGTGTCACGTCCACACAGCGTCCTACATGCGTCACGTCCACACAGCGTCCTACAGTGTGTCACGTCCTCACGGCGTCCTACATGTGTCATGTCCACACGGCGTCCTACAGTGGGTCATGTCCACACGGCGTCCTACATGGGTCATGTCCACACGGAGTCCTACATGTGACATGTCCACACGGAGTCCTACAGTGTGTCATGTCCACACGGAGTCCTACAGTGTGTCATGTCCACACGGCGTCCTACAGTGTGTCACGTCCACACGGCGTCCTACAGTGTGTCACGTCCACACGGCGTCCTACAGTGTGTCACGTCCACACGGCGTCCTACAGTGTGTCACGTCCACACGGCGTCCTACAGTGTGTCACGTCCACACGGCGTCCTACAGTGTGTCACGTCCACACGGCGTCCTACAGTGTGTCACGTCCACACGGCGTCCTACAGTGGGTCACGTCCACACGGCGTCCTACATGTGACACGTCCACACGGCGTCCTACAGTGTGTCACGTCCACACGCCGTCCTACAGTGTGTCACGTCCACACGGCGTCCTACAGTGTGTCACGTCCACACGGCGTCCTACAGTGTGTCACGTCCACACGGAGTCCTACAGTGTGTCACGTCCTCACGGCGTCATACATGTGTCATGTCCACACGGCGTCCTACATGTGACATGTCCACACGGCGTCCTACATGTGACATGTCCTCACGGCGTCCTACATGTGACATGTCCACACGGCGTCCTACAGTGTGTCATGTCCACACGGCGTCCTACAGTGTGTCATGTCCACACGGCGTCCTACAGTGTGTCATGTCCACACTGCGTCCTACAGTGTGTCATGTCCACACGGTGTCCTACAGTGTCATGTCCACACGGCGTGTGTCATGTCCACACGGCGTCCTACAGTGTGTCATGTCCACACGGCGTCCTACAGTGGGTCATGTCCACACGGCGTCCTACAGTGGGTCACGTCCACACGGCGTCCTACAGTGGGTCACGTCCACACGGCGTCCTACATGCGTCACGTCCACACGGCGTCCTACATGCGTCACGTCCACACGGCGTCCTACAGTGTGTCATGTCCACACTGCGTCCTACAGTGTGTCATGTCCACACGGTGTCCTACAGTGTCATGTCCACACGGCGTGTGTCATGTCCACACGGCGTCCTACAGTGTGTCATGTCCACACGGCGTCCTACAGTGGGTCATGTCCACACGGCGTCCTACAGTGGGTCATGTCCACACGGCGTCCTACAGTGGGTCATGTCCACACGGCGTCCTACATGGGTCATGTCCACACGGAGTCCTACATGTGACATGTCCACACGGAGTCCTACAGTGTGTCATGTCCACACGGAGTCCTACAGTGTGTCACGTCCACACGACGTGTGTCACGTCCACACGGCGTCCTACAGTGTGTCATGTCCACACGGCGTCCTACAGTGTGTCATGTCCACACTGCGTCCTACAGTGTGTCATGTCCACACGGTGTCCTACAGTGTCATGTCCACACGGCGTGTGTCATGTCCACACGGCGTCCTACAGTGGGTCATGTCCACACGGCGTCCTACAGTGGGTCATGTCCACACGGCGTCCTACAGTGGGTCATGTCCACACGGCGTCCTACAGTGGGTCATGTCCACACGGCGTCCTACATGGGTCATGTCCACACGGAGTCCTACATGTGACATGTCCACACGGAGTCCTACAGTGTGTCACGTCCACACGGAGTCCTACAGTGTGTCACGTCCACACGGCGTGTGTCACGTCCACACGGCGTCCTACAGTGTGTCACGTCCACACGGCGTGTGTCACGTCCACACGGCGTCCTACAGTGTGTCACGTCCACACGGCGTCCTACAGTGTGTCACGTCCACACGGCGTCCTACAGTGTGTCACGTCCACACGGCGTCCTACAGTGTGTCACGTCCACACGGCGTCCTACAGTGTGTCACGTCCACACGGCGTCCTACAGTGTGTCACGTCCACACGGCGTCCTACAGTGGGTCACGTCCACACGGCGTCCTACAGTGGGTCACGTCCACACGGCGTCCTACAGTGGGTCACGTCCACACGGCGTCCTACAGTGGGTCACGTCCACACGGCGTCCTACAGTGTGTCACGTCCACACGGCGTCCTACAGTGTGTCACGTCCACACGGCGTCCTACAGTGTGTCACGTCCACACGGCGTCCTACAGTGGGTCACGTCCACACGGCGTCCTACAGTGGGTCACGTCCACACGGCGTCCTACAGTGTGTCACGTCCACACGGCGTCCTACAGTGTGTCACGTCCACACGGCGTCCTACAGTGTGTCACGTCCACACGGCGTCCTACAGTGGGTCACGTCCACACGGCGTCCTACAGTGGGTCACGTCCACACGGCGTCCTACAGTGGGTCACGTCCACACGGTGTCCTACATGCGTCACGTCCACACGGCGTCCTACATGCGTCACGTCCACACGGCGTCCTACATGCGTCACGTCCACACGGCGTCCTACATGCGTCACGTCCACACGGCGTCCTACATGCGTCACGTCCACACGGCGTCCTACATGCGTCACGTCCACACGGCGTCCTACAGTGGGTCACGTCCACACGGCGTCCTACAGTGGGTCACGTCCACACGGCGTCCTACAGTGGGTCACGTCCACACGGCGTCCTACAGTGGGTCACGTCCACACGGCGTCCTACATGTGTCACGTCCACACGGCGTCCTACATGTGTCACGTCCACACAGTGTCCTACATGTGTCATGTCGTTGTTGGCGATGGATTGACAGTGATCAGTACTTTTTAGGCGTTTTGGTTAAACAATTAAACACATTTTTGTGTCGTAAAAGCTGCGAAACAAAAACACTTTTTTCGGACGAACGCATCGCATTTGAGAGAAATTGCGTCGCATTTTGCGATGCCGCTTATTCTGAACCCTGAATACTGTTGTACACACGGGTGACCCCTGCACAGCACTGACCCCTGCACAGCACTGACCCCTGCACAGGACTGACCCCTGCACAGGACTGACCCCTGCACAGGACTGACCCCTGCACAGCACTGACCCCTGCACAGCAGCACTGACCCCTGCACAGCAGCACTGACCCCTGCACAGCAGCACTGACCCCTGCACAGGACTGACCCCTGCACAGCACTGACCCCTGCACAGCAGCACTGACCCCTGCACAGCAGCACTGACCCCTGCACAGCAGCACTGACCCCTGCACAGCAGCACTGACCCCTGCACAGGACTGACCCCTGCACAGCACTGACCCCTGCACAGGACTGACCCCTGCACAGCACTGACCCCTGCACAGCAGCACTGACCCCTGCACAGCACTGACCCCTGCACAGCAGCACTGACCCCTGCACAGCACTGACCCCTGCACAGCAGCACTGACCCCTGCACAGCAGCACTGACCCCTGCACAGCACTGACCCCTGCACAGCAGCACTGACCCCTGCACAGCAGCACTGACCCCTGCACAGCAATGACCCCTGCACAGCAGCACTGACCCCTGCACAGCAGCACTGACCCCTGCACAGCAATGACCCCTGCACAGCAGAACTGACCCCTGCACAGCAGAACTGACCCCTGCACAGCAGCACTGACCCCTGCACAGCACTGACCCCAGCACAGCACTGACCCCAGCACAGCACTGACCACTGGCCAGCAGATGTCAGAGGTCACAGCTTTTGGCTCTTAAACCTGAACTATCACACTCTGTTGCCATGACATCCTGATGGTCTAAACATCTGTTAATCTGACCCTTTAGAAAAATGTTCTGATCCTAATTAGGCTAACTCTGACGTCACAGCTCTGTGGTGGTCACGTGACGGTTCATTAACGCATTTACGTAATTAGACACACGTGACGTCACGTTCTTATGCAGAAACAATGTAAAAGAAAAACACGCGGCTCCGTTTGAACTGTTCGTGTTGTTAGCATTAGCATTAGCCACAGTTAGCTCGTGTTCTGGGCTTTTACCTTCGCCACTTTCGGGATGCGCTGTTTTCCCGCCGCGGTGGACGCCATTTTCCCGCGCGCGCTGCGTCAAACTTAAACAAACTGGATTTAAATACGTGGAAATGTGGATTAAAACGTGAACCCGGAGCACAAACGTTTCTCCTCAGACCCGCGCTGTCGCCATGACACTCCCACAATGCACCGCGACCGGAACCGCCCTCAGCCAATCAGAGCGCGGTGTGTGGTGTCCATGGTGACGGCGTCTGAGACACCCGGAAGTAGAACGTGCTTCATCCCAGTTCTTATTGAACAAAAGCTTAAACAAGAAGAAACATTTACTTTAATGTCTCTAAATATCTTTGATGCATGAAATATGATTGTTTAAGCTTAATATGATTTAATTCAAATTCAAATTAAATTAAATTAAAAATAACAATCTAAATAAATCACAAGGAGTCTGGAAAAAGAATAAAGTTTCAAGAATAAAGTAGATGACCGTAAATGCACCATTAAAATCAACGACAACGGATTTAAAGGTGTTGTTGTTGTTGTTGTTGTTGTGGTGGTGGTGGTGATGTCACTTTAATGGCGTTTGAACTGACCGATCCCAGTTTGCGAGAGCACAGGACTGTGTGTCTGATACTCGGACCTGCAGTGTGAGGGACCTGCAGTGTGGGGGACCTGCAGTGTGGAGGACCTGCAGTGTGGAGGACCTGCAGTGTGGGGGACCTGCAGTGTGGGGGCCCCCAGGGCACTGTCCTCGCGCCCTTTCTCTTCACCCTCTACACAGCTGTGTCCTGCAGAAGTTCTCTGACCACTCTGACCATCATGGGACTCATCAAGGACGACGATGATGTGGAGGACAGAGGACAGAGGACAGAGGACTGGAGCAGGACTTTGTGGAACCTCCTCCTCATCAACGCGGGGAAGACCAAGGAGATGGTGGTGGACTTCCACAGAGGCCACGCCCCCCTCACCAGGGAACATCCAGGGACGGGACAGGCCACGCCCCCCTCACCAGGGAACATCCAGGGACGGGACAGGCCACACCCCCCTCACCAGAGAACATCCAGGGACGGGACAGGCCACGTCCCCTTCACCAGTGAACAGGGACGGGACATTGAGACAGTGACTCATACAAGGACCTGGTGTTTCATCTGAACCACAGACTGGACTCATAACACAGACTGAACAGGACGAGCCAGAGTCGGCTCTACCTCCTGAGGAGACTCAGGTCTTTTGGAGTGACAGGGCCACTCCTGACAGGGCCGCTCCTGTCACTCCTGAAGACCTTCTCTGACTCTGTGGTGCATCAGCTCCTGTAGGTGTGGTCATCACAGAGGGAGAGGAAGAGGCTGGACACAGCTCCGTCCTGGGCTGTCCTCTGGATTCGGTGCAGGAGGTGGGGGACAGAAGGGTCCTGGCTAGATTCACATCTATGCTGGACCATGAGTGCCACCCCCTGCAGGACACTCTGTCCCCTGCAGGACACTCTGTCCCTGCAGGACACTCTGTCCCCTGCAGGACACTCTGTCCCCTGCAGGACACTCTGTCCGCTCTGGAGAGCAGCTTCAGTGAGAGACTGATCCACCCTCGATGTGTGAAGGAAAGGTTCCGTAGGTCTTTCCTTCCTGCTGCTGTCAGACTTTATAACAAAAACTGTTAGTACTGAACACTCGCAATACTGACCTAACCTAATACTGATGTGCAATTCTGTCATATGTGCAATTACTGTTGGAATTCATGTGCAATGGTATTTATTTATTTATTTATTTATTTATTTATTTATTTATTTATTTATTTATTTATTTTTATCTTTATTATTTTCCCCTCCATCCCTTGTTGGGAAATGGGAGGTTTTGTTTATAGAAGATCTTCTCCTGATGTTTGTCAAACTTCCTATAAGTGATCTGTTCTTCTGGATCTACCTCTGGATCTACCTGCGTTGCAACAATGAAATTTCCCCATGTGGGACAATAAAGGATTATCTTATCTTATCTTAAAAGCTGCATGTAGCGCCACCTGCTGGAGCTGTCTGTGTTTTACGCTTTATTGTAAAGAAAAAAGGAAAGAAAGAAAAATAATAAAATAAATAAAGATTGGGAATGAGGATGACACTGACGCTTCCACTTTAGATTTTATTCTTTCAGCATCAACGAAC
>JAPEHP010000001.1:51351436-51371436 GCA_026437355.1 Eucyclogobius newberryi | reverse complement strand
CCCCCTCTCTCCTCCCCCTCCCCCCCTCTCCCTCTCTCCCCCCCTCCCCCCCTCCCCCCCCTCTGCAGATGCGGGTCATCCCGTCTGACCGGGACGAGCGTCTGACCTTCTCCGTTCGTAGGACTGAATCGTCAGACGCTGCAGAGATAAACGCGCTGCTGAAGCAGAACCGAGACTCTGCCTCCGTGTTCGGGAAGGTCAACGTCCTCCACATGCTGTGAGTCAGAGGGGCGTGGCTTTAGAGGGTCAGCGGGGCGTGGCTTTAGAGGGTCAGCGGGGCGTGTCTTTAGCGGGTCAGCGGGGCGTGTCTTTAGCGGGTCAGCGGGGCGTGTCTTTAGCGGGTCAGCGGGGCGTGTCTTTAGAGGGTCAGCGGGGCGTGGCTTTAGCCGGTCAGTGGGGCGTGGCTTTAGAGGGTCAGCGGGACGTGTCTTTAGAGGGTCAGCGGGGCGTGTCTTTAGCGGGTCAGCAGGGCGTGTCTTTAGCGGGTCAGCAGGGCGTGGCTTTAGAGGGTCAGCGGGGCGTGTCTTTAGAGAGTCAGCGGGACGTGTCTTTAGCGGGTCAGCAGGGCGTGTCTTTAGCGGGTCAACAGGGCGTGTCTTTAGCGGGTCAGCAGGGCGTGGCTTTAGAGGGTCAGCGGGGCGTGTCTTTAGAGAGTCAGCGGGACGTGTCTTTAGCCGGTCAGCGGGGCGTGTCTTTAGAGGGTCAGCGGGGCGTGTCTTTAGAGGGTCAGCGGGGCGTGGCTTTAGCCGGTCAGTGGGGCGTGTCTTTAGAGGGTCAGCGGGGCGTGTCTTTAGCGGGTCAGCAGGGCGTGTCTTTAGCGGGTCAGCAGGGCGTGGCTTTAGCCAGTCAGCGGGGCGTGGCTTTAGAGGGTCAGCGGGGCGTGTCTTTAGAGGGTCAGCGGGGCGTGGCTTAAGCCGGTCAGTGGGGCGTGTCTTTAGAGGGTCAGCGGGGCGTGTCTTTAGAGGGTCAGCGGGGCGTGGCTTTAGCCGGTCAGTGGGGCGTGTCTTTAGAGGGTCAGCGGGGCGTGTCTTTAGCGGGTCAGCAGGGCGTGTCTTTAGCGGGTCAGCAGGGCGTGGCTTTAGCCAGTCAGCGGGGCGTGGCTTTAGAGGGTCAGCGGGGCGTGTCTTTAGAGGGTCAGCGGGGCGTGTCTTTAGCGGGTCAGCAGGGCGTGGCTTTAGCCGGTCAGCGGGGCGTGGCTTTAGAGGGTCGGCGGGGCGTGTCTTTAGAGGGTCAGCAGGGCGTGTCTTTAGAGGGTCAGCGGGGCGTGTCTTTAGAGGGTCAGCGGGCGTGGCTTTAGCCGGTCAGTGGGGCGTGGCTTTAGAGGGTCAGCGGGACGTGTCTTTAGAGGGTCAGCGGGGCGTGTCTTTAGCGGGTCAGCAGGGCGTGTCTTTAGCGGGTCAGCGGGGCGTGTCTTTAGAGGGTCAGCGGGGCGTGTCTTTAGAGGGTCAGCGGGGCGTGGCTTTAGCCGGTCAGTGGGGCGTGGCTTTAGAGGGTCAGCGGGGCGTGTCTTTAGAGGGTCAGCGGGGCGTGGCTTTAGCCGGTCAGTGGGGCGTGGCTTTAGAGGGTCAGCGGGACGTGTCTTTAGAGGGTCAGCGGGGCGTGTCTTTAGCGGGTCAGCAGGGCGTGTCTTTAGAGGGTCAGCGGGGCGTGTCTTTAGCGGGTCAGCAGGGCGTGTCTTTAGCGGGTCAGCAGGGCGTGGCTTTAGCCGGTCAGCGGGGCGTGGCTTTAGAGGGTCAGCGGGGCGTGTCTTTAGAGGGTCAGCGGGGCGTGGCTTTAGCGGGTCAGCAGGGCGTGGCTTTAGCCGGTCAGCGGGGCGTGGCTTTAGAGGGTCAGCGGGGCGTGTCTTTAGCGGGTCAGCAGGGCGTGGCTTTAGCCGGTCAGCGGGGCGTGGCTTTAGAGGGTCAGCGGGGCGTGTCTTTAGAGGGTCAGCGGGGCGTGGCTTTAGCCGGTCAGCGGGACGTGTCTTTAGAGGGTCAGCGGGACGTGTCTTTAGCGGGTCAGCGGGACGTGTCTTTAGCGGGTCAGCAGGGCGTGTCTTTAGCCGGTCAGCGGGGCGTGTCTTTAGAGGGTCAGCGGGGCGTGTCTTTAGAGGGTCAGCGGGGCGTGGCTTTAGCCGGTCAGTGGGGCGTGGCTTTAGAGGGTCAGCGGGACGTGTCTTTAGCCGGTCAGCGGGGCGTGTCTTTAGAGGGTCAGCAGGGCGTGTCTTTAGCCGGTCAGCGGGGCGTGGCTTTAGCCGGTCAGTGGGGCGTGGCTTTAGAGGGTCAGCGGGGCGTGTCTTTAGAGGGTCAGCAGGGCGTGGCTTTAGCCAGTCAGGGGGACGTGTCTTTAGCGGGTCAGCAGGGCGTGTCTTTAGCCGGTCAGCGGGGCTCGGCTTTAGAGGGTCAGCGGGACGTGTCTTTAGCGGGTCAGCGGGGCGTGTCTTTAGAGGGTCAGCGGGACGTGTCTTTAGCGGGTCAGCGGGGCGTGTCTTTAGCCGGTCAGCGGGGCGTGGCTTTAGAGGGTCAGCGGGACGTGTCTTTAGAGGGTCAGCGGGGCGTGGCTTTAGAGGGTCAGCGGGACGTGTCTTTAGAGGGTCAGCGGGGCGTGGCTTTAGAGGGTCAGCAGGACGTGTCTTTAGCGGGTCAGCAGGGCGTGGCTTTAGAGGGTCAGCAGGGCGTGGCTTTAGAGGGTCAGCAGGGCGTGGCTTTAGAGGGTCAGCGCGACGTGTCTTTAGAGGGTCAGCGGGACGTGTCTTTAGAGGGTCAGCGGGGCGTGTCTTTAGAGGGTCAGCGGGACGTGTCTTTAGAGGGTCAGCGGGGCGTGGCTTTAGAGGGTCAGCGGGACGTGTCTTTAGCGGGTCAGCAGGGCGTGGCTTTAGAGGGTCAGCGGGACGTGTCTTTAGCGGGTCAGCAGGGCGTGGCTTTAGAGGGTCAGCAGGACGTGTCTTTAGCGGGTCAGCAGGGCGTGGCTTTAGAGGGTCAGCAGGGCGTGGCTTTAGAGGGTCAGCAGGGCGTGGCTTTAGAGGGTCAGCGGGACGTGTCTTTAGAGGGTCAGCGGGACGTGTCTTTAGAGGGTCAGCGGGGCGTGTCTTTAGAGGGTCAGCGGGACGTGTCTTTAGAGGGTCAGCAGGGCGTGTCTTTAGAGGGTCAGCGGGGCGTGTCTTTAGAGGGTCAGCGGGACGTGTCTTTAGCGGGTCAGCGGGGCGTGTCTTTAGAGGGTCAGCGGGACGTGTCTTTAGCGGGTCAGCGGGGCGTGTCTTTAGCCGGTCAGCGGGGCGTGGCTTTAGAGGGTCAGCGGGACGTGTCTTTAGAGGGTCAGCGGGGCGTGGCTTTAGAGGGTCAGCGAGACGTGTCTTTAGCGGGTCAGCAGGGCGTGGCTTTAGAGGGTCAGCAGGACGTGTCTTTAGCGGGTCAGCAGGGCGTGGCTTTAGAGGGTCAGCAGGGCGTGGCTTTAGCCGGTCAGCGGGGCGTGGCTTTAGCCGGTCAGTGGGGCGTGGCTTTAGAGGGTCAGCGGGGCGTGTCTTTAGAGGGTCAGCAGGGCGTGGCTTTAGCCAGTCAGGGGGACGTGTCTTTAGCGGGTCAGCAGGGCGTGTCTTTAGCCGGTCAGCGGGGCTCGGCTTTAGAGGGTCAGCGGGACGTGTCTTTAGCGGGTCAGCGGGGCGTGTCTTTAGAGGGTCAGCGGGACGTGTCTTTAGCGGGTCAGCGGGGCGTGTCTTTAGCCGGTCAGCGGGGCGTGGCTTTAGAGGGTCAGCGGGACGTGTCTTTAGAGGGTCAGCGGGGCGTGGCTTTAGAGGGTCAGCGGGACGTGTCTTTAGAGGGTCAGCGGGGCGTGGCTTTAGAGGGTCAGCAGGACGTGTCTTTAGCGGGTCAGCAGGGCGTGGCTTTAGAGGGTCAGCAGGGCGTGGCTTTAGAGGGTCAGCAGGGCGTGGCTTTAGAGGGTCAGCGCGACGTGTCTTTAGAGGGTCAGCGGGACGTGTCTTTAGAGGGTCAGCGGGGCGTGTCTTTAGAGGGTCAGCGGGACGTGTCTTTAGAGGGTCAGCGGGGCGTGGCTTTAGAGGGTCAGCGGGACGTGTCTTTAGCGGGTCAGCAGGGCGTGGCTTTAGAGGGTCAGCGGGACGTGTCTTTAGCGGGTCAGCAGGGCGTGGCTTTAGAGGGTCAGCAGGACGTGTCTTTAGCGGGTCAGCAGGGCGTGGCTTTAGAGGGTCAGCAGGGCGTGGCTTTAGAGGGTCAGCAGGGCGTGGCTTTAGAGGGTCAGCGGGACGTGTCTTTAGAGGGTCAGCGGGACGTGTCTTTAGAGGGTCAGCGGGGCGTGTCTTTAGAGGGTCAGCGGGACGTGTCTTTAGAGGGTCAGCAGGGCGTGTCTTTAGAGGGTCAGCGGGGCGTGTCTTTAGAGGGTCAGCGGGACGTGTCTTTAGCGGGTCAGCGGGGCGTGTCTTTAGAGGGTCAGCGGGACGTGTCTTTAGCGGGTCAGCGGGGCGTGTCTTTAGCCGGTCAGCGGGGCGTGGCTTTAGAGGGTCAGCGGGACGTGTCTTTAGAGGGTCAGCGGGGCGTGGCTTTAGAGGGTCAGCGAGACGTGTCTTTAGCGGGTCAGCAGGGCGTGGCTTTAGAGGGTCAGCAGGACGTGTCTTTAGCGGGTCAGCAGGGCGTGGCTTTAGAGGGTCAGCAGGGCGTGGCTTTAGAGGGTCAGCAGGGCGTGGCTTTAGAGGGTCAGCGCGACGTGTCTTTAGAGGGTCAGCGGGACGTGTCTTTAGAGGGTCAGCGGGGCGTGTCTTTAGAGGGTCAGCGAGACGTGTCTTTAGAGGGTCAGCGGGGCGTGGCTTTAGAGGGTCAGCGAGACGTGTCTTTAGAGGGTCAGCGGGGCGTGGCTTTAGAGGGTCAGCGGGACGTGTCTTTAGCGGGTCAGCAGGGCGTGGCTTTAGAGGGTCAGCGGGACGTGTCTTTAGCGGGTCAGCAGGGCGTGGCTTTAGAGGGTCAGCAGGACGTGTCTTTAGCGGGTCAGCAGGGCGTGGCTTTAGAGGGTCAGCAGGGCGTGGCTTTAGAGGGTCAGCAGGGCGTGGCTTTAGAGGGTCAGCGGGACGTGTCTTTAGAGGGTCAGCGGGACGTGTCTTTAGAGGGTCAGCGGGGCGTGTCTTTAGAGGGTCAGCGGGACGTGTCTTTAGAGGGTCAGCGGGGCGTGTCTTTAGAGGGTCAGCGGGACGTGTCTTTAGAGGGTCAGCGGGGCGTGTCTTTAGAGGGTCAGCGAGACGTGTCTTTAGAGGGTCAGCGGGGCGTGGCTTTAGAGGGTCAGCGGGACGTGTCTTTAGCGGGTCAGCAGGGCGTGGCTTTAGAGGGTCAGCGGGACGTGTCTTTAGCGGGTCAGCAGGGCGTGGCTTTAGAGGGTCAGCAGGACGTGTCTTTAGCGGGTCAGCAGGGCGTGGCTTTAGAGGGTCAGCAGGGCGTGGCTTTAGAGGGTCAGCGGGACGTGTCTTTAGAGGGTCAGCGGGACGTGTCTTTAGAGGGTCAGCGGGGCGTGTCTTTAGAGGGTCAGCGGGACGTGTCTTTAGAGGGTCAGCGGGGCGTGTCTTTAGAGGGTCAGCGGGGCGTGTCTTTAGAGGGTCAGTGGGACGTGTCTTTAGCGGGTCAGCGGGGCGTGTCTTTAGAGGGTCAGCGGGACGTGTCTTTAGCCGGTCAGCGGGGCGTGTCTTTAGCCGGTCAGCGGGGCGTGGCTTTAGAGGGTCAGCGGGACGTGTCTTTAGCGGGTCAGCAGGGCGTGGCTTTAGAGGGTCAGCGAGACGTGTCTTTAGCGGGTCAGCAGGGCGTGGCTTTAGAGGGTCAGCAGGACGTGTCTTTAGCGGGTCAGCAGGGCGTGGCTTTAGAGGGTCAGCAGGGCGTGGCTTTAGAGGGTCAGCAGGGCGTGGCTTTAGAGGGTCAGCGCGACGTGTCTTTAGAGGGTCAGCGGGACGTGTCTTTAGAGGGTCAGCGGGGCGTGTCTTTAGCGGGTCAGCAGGGCGTGTCTTTAGCGGGTCAGCAGGGCGTGGCTTTAGCCAGTCAGCGGGGCGTGGCTTTAGAGGGTCAGCGGGGCGTGTCTTTAGAGGGTCAGCGGGGCGTGTCTTTAGCGGGTCAGCAGGGCGTGGCTTTAGCCGGTCAGCGGGGCGTGGCTTTAGAGGGTCGGCGGGGCGTGTCTTTAGAGGGTCAGCAGGGCGTGTCTTTAGAGGGTCAGCGGGGCGTGTCTTTAGAGGGTCAGCGGGCGTGGCTTTAGCCGGTCAGTGGGGCGTGGCTTTAGAGGGTCAGCGGGACGTGTCTTTAGAGGGTCAGCGGGGCGTGTCTTTAGCGGGTCAGCAGGGCGTGTCTTTAGCGGGTCAGCGGGGCGTGTCTTTAGAGGGTCAGCGGGGCGTGTCTTTAGAGGGTCAGCGGGGCGTGGCTTTAGCCGGTCAGTGGGGCGTGGCTTTAGAGGGTCAGCGGGGCGTGTCTTTAGAGGGTCAGCGGGGCGTGGCTTTAGCCGGTCAGTGGGGCGTGGCTTTAGAGGGTCAGCGGGACGTGTCTTTAGAGGGTCAGCGGGGCGTGTCTTTAGCGGGTCAGCAGGGCGTGTCTTTAGAGGGTCAGCGGGGCGTGTCTTTAGCGGGTCAGCAGGGCGTGTCTTTAGCGGGTCAGCAGGGCGTGGCTTTAGCCGGTCAGCGGGGCGTGGCTTTAGAGGGTCAGCGGGGCGTGTCTTTAGAGGGTCAGCGGGGCGTGGCTTTAGCGGGTCAGCAGGGCGTGGCTTTAGCCGGTCAGCGGGGCGTGGCTTTAGAGGGTCAGCGGGGCGTGTCTTTAGCGGGTCAGCAGGGCGTGGCTTTAGCCGGTCAGCGGGGCGTGGCTTTAGAGGGTCAGCGGGGCGTGTCTTTAGAGGGTCAGCGGGGCGTGGCTTTAGCCGGTCAGCGGGACGTGTCTTTAGAGGGTCAGCGGGACGTGTCTTTAGCGGGTCAGCGGGACGTGTCTTTAGCGGGTCAGCAGGGCGTGTCTTTAGCCGGTCAGCGGGGCGTGTCTTTAGAGGGTCAGCGGGGCGTGTCTTTAGAGGGTCAGCGGGGCGTGGCTTTAGCCGGTCAGTGGGGCGTGGCTTTAGAGGGTCAGCGGGACGTGTCTTTAGCCGGTCAGCGGGGCGTGTCTTTAGAGGGTCAGCAGGGCGTGTCTTTAGCCGGTCAGCGGGGCGTGGCTTTAGCCGGTCAGTGGGGCGTGGCTTTAGAGGGTCAGCGGGGCGTGTCTTTAGAGGGTCAGCAGGGCGTGGCTTTAGCCAGTCAGGGGGACGTGTCTTTAGCGGGTCAGCAGGGCGTGTCTTTAGCCGGTCAGCGGGGCTCGGCTTTAGAGGGTCAGCGGGACGTGTCTTTAGCGGGTCAGCGGGGCGTGTCTTTAGAGGGTCAGCGGGACGTGTCTTTAGCGGGTCAGCGGGGCGTGTCTTTAGCCGGTCAGCGGGGCGTGGCTTTAGAGGGTCAGCGGGACGTGTCTTTAGAGGGTCAGCGGGGCGTGGCTTTAGAGGGTCAGCGGGACGTGTCTTTAGAGGGTCAGCGGGGCGTGGCTTTAGAGGGTCAGCGGGACGTGTCTTTAGCGGGTCAGCGGGGCGTGGCTTTAGAGGGTCAGCAGGACGTGTCTTTAGCGGGTCAGCAGGGCGTGGCTTTAGAGGGTCAGCAGGGCGTGGCTTTAGAGGGTCAGCAGGGCGTGGCTTTAGAGGGTCAGCGCGACGTGTCTTTAGAGGGTCAGCGGGACGTGTCTTTAGAGGGTCAGCGGGGCGTGTCTTTAGAGGGTCAGCGGGACGTGTCTTTAGAGGGTCAGCGGGGCGTGGCTTTAGAGGGTCAGCGGGACGTGTCTTTAGCGGGTCAGCAGGGCGTGGCTTTAGAGGGTCAGCGGGACGTGTCTTTAGCGGGTCAGCAGGGCGTGGCTTTAGAGGGTCAGCAGGACGTGTCTTTAGCGGGTCAGCAGGGCGTGGCTTTAGAGGGTCAGCAGGGCGTGGCTTTAGAGGGTCAGCAGGGCGTGGCTTTAGAGGGTCAGCGGGACGTGTCTTTAGAGGGTCAGCGGGACGTGTCTTTAGAGGGTCAGCGGGGCGTGTCTTTAGAGGGTCAGCGGGACGTGTCTTTAGAGGGTCAGCAGGGCGTGTCTTTAGAGGGTCAGCGGGGCGTGTCTTTAGAGGGTCAGCGGGACGTGTCTTTAGCGGGTCAGCGGGGCGTGTCTTTAGAGGGTCAGCGGGACGTGTCTTTAGCGGGTCAGCGGGGCGTGTCTTTAGCCGGTCAGCGGGGCGTGGCTTTAGAGGGTCAGCGGGACGTGTCTTTAGAGGGTCAGCGGGGCGTGGCTTTAGAGGGTCAGCGAGACGTGTCTTTAGCGGGTCAGCAGGGCGTGGCTTTAGAGGGTCAGCAGGACGTGTCTTTAGCGGGTCAGCAGGGCGTGGCTTTAGAGGGTCAGCAGGGCGTGGCTTTAGAGGGTCAGCAGGGCGTGGCTTTAGAGGGTCAGCGCGACGTGTCTTTAGAGGGTCAGCGGGACGTGTCTTTAGAGGGTCAGCGGGGCGTGTCTTTAGAGGGTCAGCGAGACGTGTCTTTAGAGGGTCAGCGGGGCGTGGCTTTAGAGGGTCAGCGAGACGTGTCTTTAGAGGGTCAGCGGGGCGTGGCTTTAGAGGGTCAGCGGGACGTGTCTTTAGCGGGTCAGCAGGGCGTGGCTTTAGAGGGTCAGCGGGACGTGTCTTTAGCGGGTCAGCAGGGCGTGGCTTTAGAGGGTCAGCAGGACGTGTCTTTAGCGGGTCAGCAGGGCGTGGCTTTAGAGGGTCAGCAGGGCGTGGCTTTAGAGGGTCAGCAGGGCGTGGCTTTAGAGGGTCAGCGGGACGTGTCTTTAGAGGGTCAGCGGGACGTGTCTTTAGAGGGTCAGCGGGGCGTGTCTTTAGAGGGTCAGCGGGACGTGTCTTTAGAGGGTCAGCGGGGCGTGTCTTTAGAGGGTCAGCGGGACGTGTCTTTAGAGGGTCAGCGGGGCGTGTCTTTAGAGGGTCAGCGAGACGTGTCTTTAGAGGGTCAGCGGGGCGTGGCTTTAGAGGGTCAGCGGGACGTGTCTTTAGCGGGTCAGCAGGGCGTGGCTTTAGAGGGTCAGCGGGACGTGTCTTTAGCGGGTCAGCAGGGCGTGGCTTTAGAGGGTCAGCAGGACGTGTCTTTAGCGGGTCAGCAGGGCGTGGCTTTAGAGGGTCAGCAGGGCGTGGCTTTAGAGGGTCAGCGGGACGTGTCTTTAGAGGGTCAGCGGGACGTGTCTTTAGAGGGTCAGCGGGGCGTGTCTTTAGAGGGTCAGCGGGACGTGTCTTTAGAGGGTCAGCGGGGCGTGTCTTTAGAGGGTCAGCGGGGCGTGTCTTTAGAGGGTCAGTGGGACGTGTCTTTAGCGGGTCAGCGGGGCGTGTCTTTAGAGGGTCAGCGGGACGTGTCTTTAGCCGGTCAGCGGGGCGTGTCTTTAGCCGGTCAGCGGGGCGTGGCTTTAGAGGGTCAGCGGGACGTGTCTTTAGCGGGTCAGCAGGGCGTGGCTTTAGAGGGTCAGCGAGACGTGTCTTTAGCGGGTCAGCAGGGCGTGGCTTTAGAGGGTCAGCAGGACGTGTCTTTAGCGGGTCAGCAGGGCGTGGCTTTAGAGGGTCAGCAGGGCGTGGCTTTAGAGGGTCAGCAGGGCGTGGCTTTAGAGGGTCAGCGCGACGTGTCTTTAGAGGGTCAGCGGGACGTGTCTTTAGAGGGTCAGCGGGGCGTGTCTTTAGAGGGTCAGCGAGACGTGTCTTTAGAGGGTCAGCGGGGCGTGGCTTTAGAGGGTCAGCGGGACGTGTCTTTAGCGGGTCAGCAGGGCGTGGCTTTAGAGGGTCAGCGGGACGTGTCTTTAGCGGGTCAGCAGGGCGTGGCTTTAGAGGGTCAGCAGGACGTGTCTTTAGCGGGTCAGCAGGGCGTGGCTTTAGAGGGTCAGCAGGGCGTGGCTTTAGAGGGTCAGCAGGGCGTGGCTTTAGAGGGTCAGCGGGACGTGTCTTTAGAGGGTCAGCGGGACGTGTCTTTAGAGGGTCAGCGGGGCGTGTCTTTAGAGGGTCAGCGGGACGTGTCTTTAGAGGGTCAGCGGGGCGTGTCTTTAGAGGGTCAGCGGGACGTGTCTTTAGCGGGTCAGCGGGGCGTGTCTTTAGCCGGTCAGCGGGGCGTGGCTTTAGAGGGTCAGCGGGACGTGTCTTTATAGGGTCAGCGGGGCTTGGCTTTAGAGGGTCAGCGAGACGTGTCTTTAGCGGGTCAGCAGGGCGTGGCTTTAGAGGGTCAGCAGGACGTGTCTTTAGCGGGTCAGCAGGGCGTGGCTTTAGAGGGTCAGCAGGGCGTGGCTTTAGAGGGTCAGCAGGGCGTGGCTTTAGAGGGTCAGCGCGACGTGTCTTTAGAGGGTCAGCGGGACGTGTCTTTAGAGGGTCAGCGGGGCGTGTCTTTAGCGGGTCAGCGGGGCGTGTCTTTAGCCGGTCAGCGGGGCGTGTCTTTAGAGGGTCAGCGAGACGTGTCTTTAGAGGGTCAGCGGGGCGTGGCTTTAGAGGGTCAGCGGGACGTGTCTTTAGCGGGTCAGCAGGGCGTGGCTTTAGAGGGTCAGCGGGACGTGTCTTTAGCGGGTCAGCAGGGTGTGGCTTTAGAGGGTCAGCAGGACGTGTCTTTAGCGGGTCAGCAGGGCGTGGCTTTAGAGGGTCAGCAGGGCGTGGCTTTAGAGGGTCAGCAGGGCGTGGCTTTAGAGGGTCAGCGGGACGTGTCTTTAGAGGGTCAGCGGGACGTGTCTTTAGAGGGTCAGCGGGGCGTGTCTTTAGAGGGTCAGCGGGACGTGTCTTTAGAGGGTCAGCGGGGCGTGGCTTTAGCGGGTCAGTGGTGTCTTCACGTGCTTTGTCCCGCCCTCAGAGAGAAGGCGAACCTGGCCGTGTCTCTGGTCAGCGACGGGGGCGGGGTTTTGGCCCACGCCTGTTTCCTGGACCATCCCACGGCCGAGCTAGTGGACCAGGCCGAGTGGGAGACGTTCGTCCGGCGCATCAGCGGCTCCGGCCAGTACAAGGTCTGACCCGAGGCTGTTGTGTTTGACCGCGATGGGCGTGGTTTGACCGTGATGGGCGTGGTCTCTAACACTCTGCTCCTCCTCCTCAGCCGGACAACACTCTGTTCCTGCAGCTGTTCGTGTGCGAGCCGACGTCTGCTGCGGTCACTGCTCAGGAGATCATGAGGTGCAGTTCATCCAAGTGTCCTGAAGAGGGCGCCACACCCACATGTTATGTTGTGAGATGTTGTGTTGTGATGTGAGATGTTGTGTTGTGATGTGAGATGTTGTGTTGTGTTGTGAGATGTTGTGTTGTGATGTGAGATGTTGTGTTGTGTTGTGAGATGTTGTGTTGTGTTGTGAGATGTTGTGTTGTGTTGTGAGATGTTGTGTTGTGATGTGAGATGTTGTGTTGTGTTGTGAGATGTTGTGTTGTGATGTGAGATGTTGTGTTGTGTTGTGAGATGTTGTGTTGTGTTGTGAGATGTTGTGTTGTGTTGTGAGATGTTGTGTTGTGATGTGAGATGTTGTGTTGTGTTGTGAGATGTTGTGTTGTGTTGTGAGATGTTGTGTTGTGATGTGAGATGTTGTGTTGTGTTGTGAGATGTTGTGTTGTGTTGTGAGATGTTGTGTTGTGATGTGTTGTGAGATGTTGTGTTGTGTTGTGAGATGTTGTGTTGTGATGTGAGATGTTGTGTTGTGTTGTGAGATGTTGTGTTGTGATGTGAGATGTTGTGTTGTGTTCTGAGATGTTGTGTTGTGAGATGTTGTGTTGTGATGTGAGATGTTGTGTTGTGTTGTGAGATGTTGTGTTGTGATGTGAGATGTTGTGTTGTGTTCTGAGATGTTGTGTTGTGTTGTGAGAGATGTTGTGTTGTGATGTGTTGTGAGATATTGTGTAGTGATGTGAGATGTTGTGTTGTGTTGTGACATGTTGTGTTGTGATGTGAGATGTTGTGTTGTGAGATGTTGTGTTGTGAGATGTTGTGTTGTGATGTGAGATGTTGTGTTGTGTTGTGAGAGATGTTGTGTTGTGATGTGTTGTGAGATATTGTGTAGTGATGTGAGATGTTGTGTTGTGATGTGAGATGTTGTGTTGTGAGATATTGTGTTGTGATGTGAGATGTTGTGTTGTGATGTGAGATGTTGTGTTGTGAGATATTGTGTTGTGATGTGAGATGTTGTGTTGTGTTATGAGATATTGTGTTGTGAGATGTTGCGTTGTGATGTGAGATGTTGTGTGTCAAAGAATGAACTGTACACAAATGTTTTGTAGTTTGTGTGTCTCGTCTCTAAATGTTCCGGTGTGTTCCAGGGCCGTGTTCAGGGCTGTTCCAGAGCTGCAGTTTATCCTCCTGCTCAGCCCCAGCCTGCACCAGCCGGGTAACAACACACACACTACACACACAACACACAAAATACACACACAACACACACACGCACACAACACACACAACACACACACACACACACACAACACACACACACACAACACACAACACACACACACACAAAATACACACACAACACACACACGCACACAACACACACACACACACACAACACACACACACACAACACACAGACACACTACACACTCTGAGTGTGTTGTTTCTGTGCTTTCAGACGAGGTTCTGCTTGAGATGTTTGAGCCGCTGCAAATACAAACTGAACTGAAGTGTGCGGCTCATGTGTGTGTGAGAGAGCAGCTCTACCCCAAGCTCAGCGTGCGCCCGGCCAGGTGAGGGCGCTATACCCGCTGTGTACTACACGCCCGGCCAGGTGAGGGCGCTATACCCGCTGTGTACTACACGCCCGGCCAGGTGAGGGCGCTATACCCGCTGTGTACTACACGCCCGGCCAGGTGAGGGCGCTATACCCGCTGTGTACTATACGCCCGGCCAGGTGAGGGCGCTATACCCGCTGTGTACTAGACGCAGGGCCAGGTGAGGGCGCTATACCTGCTGTGTACTATATGCCCGGCCAGTTGAGGGCGCTATACCTGCTGTGTACTACACGCCCGGCCAGGTGAGGGCGCTATACCCGCTGTGTACTACACGCCCGGCCAGGTGAGGGCGCTATACCCGCTGTGTACTATACGCCCGGCCAGGTGAGGGCGCTATACCCGCTGTGTACTATACGCCCGGCCAGGTGAGGGCGCTATACCCGCTGTGTACTACACGCTCGGCCAGGTGAGGGCGCTATACCCGCTGTGCACTATACGCCCGGCCAGGTGAGGGCGCTATACCCGCTGTGTACTATACGCCCGGCCAGGTGAGGGCGCTATACCCGCTGTGCACTACACGCCCGGCCAGGTGAGGGCGCTATACCCGCTGTGCACTACACGCCCGGCCAGGTGAGGGTGCTATACCCGCTGTGCACCACACGCCCGGCCAGGTGAGGGCGCTATACCCGCTGTGCACTACACGCCCGGCCAGGTGAGGGTGCTATACCCGCTGTGCACCACACGCCCGGCCAGGTGAGGGTGCTATACCCGCTGTGTACTACACGCCCGGCCAGGTGAGGGCGCTATACCCGCTGTGCACTACACGCCCGGCCAGGTGAGGGCGCTATACTCGCTGTGCACTATACGCCCGGCCAGGTGAGGGCGCTTCATATAAAGTGTGTTGTGTTCAGGGTGGAGGACCACGACGACGTGATGAAGGTTTTCTCTGAACAGACGACGCTCCAGTTGGCTGTGGAAAAACCCTTCTTCATAACGGAGCTCATCGAGGCCCAGAACGAGCTGCAGCACACGGCCGTCTGCGAGGTGAGGTACTCTCTGAAACCATAAACAGCACCAGGACTTGTTTGGTCCCGGTTGAGCCCAGTTTAGGTTTGGTCCTGAATATGAACAGAACATTTGATTTGTCTCTTGCCAGCGTAACGGAGCGGCCGTCGGCTTCATCAGCGTCACAGCGAAAGTCAACGTGAAGACTCTTCTGCGACAGTACGACCTGAGCGAGTGTGAGGGCGTGTTCACGGAGCTACAGGGCCAATCGGAGAGGAGGGAGCGAGGAAAGGGCCAATCGGAGAGGAGGGAGAGAGGAAAGGGCCAATCGGAGAGGAGGGAGCGAGGAAAGGGCCAATCGGAGAGGAGGGAGAGAGGAAAGGGCCAATCGGAGAAAGAAGAGAAGAAAATGGTCCAATCGGAGAGCGGAAGAAAAGCTGCGCGGGCAGACGAGAAGACGACCGACCAATCAGGAGTCGGAGAGGAGACAGGACCTGCCTCTTCTGAACAGGTAAAATTGTTTGTGTTTGTGATAATAATAATATTAATAATAATACATCTTTTATTTGTATAACGCTTTTCAGTGACCCAAAGACGCTGAACATAATAAAAAAAGGGGGGGGGGTATTTACAGACAGGGGGGGACAACACGTACAATACACATTAATATACAGATAGAGTGAACAAGACAGAAGAAGTAGAGAGAAAAAGATGGGGATGTAACAGGGGGTAGAAGTGTAGGCAATGGGGTAGAGGAGGCTAGGGGTAGGGGAGGTCATAGGCTTGGGTGAAGAGGTATGTTTTGAGGCGGGATTTGAATGTTGTGAGTGAGGGAGAGTGGCGGACAGGTTGGGGGAGGGAGTTCCAGAGTCGGGGTGCTGTTCGGGAGAATGCTCTGTCGCCAAAAGTTTTGAGTCGGGATGTTGGTGCAGTCAGGGTGAAAGAGGAGGAGGATCGGAGAGCTCGGGAGGGGCGGTGGGGGATGAGGAGGTCAGACAGGTAGGGGGGGGCTCGCGAGGGGCGGTGGGGGATGAGGAGGTCAGACAGGTAGGGGGGAGCTAGGTGGTGTGGGTGAGGAGGCGGGTGTGGGTGAGGAGGCGGGCAGCGGAGTTTTGGACCATTTGGAGTCTGTGGAGGGAATGGGAGGAGATGCCAGTGAGGAGGGAGGTGCAGTAGTCGAGGCGGGAGGAGATGAAGGCATGGATGAGGGATTCAGCAGCGGGGAGGGTGAGGCAGTGTCGGATTTTGGCGATGCGGCGGAGGTGGAAGTATGAGGTCTTGACGATGTGGCTGACATGGGGAGTGAAGGAGAGGGTGGGGTCCATGATGACACCAAGATTGCGTACCAGGGTAGAGAGGGTGATGGTCGAGGTGTCGATGCTGAGTGAAAAGGGACCAGTTTTATTGAGAGTGGATTTGGTGCCAATGAGGAGGAGCTCTGTTTTGTCACTGTTTAGTTTGAGGAAGTTGAGAGTGAGCCATGATTTTATTGTAGAGATGCAGGTTTGGATGTGGCTGAGGGGAGGGTTTTGGGTGGATTTGGTGGTGAGGTATATCTGGGTGTCGTCAGCAGTGAAAGTCCAGGTTGAGTTGGCGGAGGATGTGACCAAGGGGGAAGATGTAGCAGATGAAGAGGAGGGGGCCGAGGACTGAGCCCTGGGGGACCCCTGCGTTACTGGGGAGAGGGTGGATGAGTGACCGGAGAGGGAAATGAACTCTTGCCTGTTGGTGAGGTAGGATGTGAGCCAGTCAAGTGCAGAGCCCTCAACACCCAGTTGGCGCAGCCTTTGTAGGAGGATGGAATGGTTTATAGTGTCAAAGGCTGCGCTGAGGTCTAGTAGTAACAGGATGTTGAGGGCCCCGGAGTCTGCAGAGGTGAGGAGATCGTTGAGTACTTTGACCAGGGCTGTTTCAGTGCTGTGATGTGGGCGGAGCCAGATTGGAGGGGTTCATAGAGGTTGTTTGACTGGAGGTGGGTGTGAAGTTGGGCGGCGACGATGCGTTCCAGCGTTTTTGAGAGGAACGGCAGGTTGGAGATGGGGCGGTAGTTGGAGAGGTTGGCGGGGTTTAGGGTGGACTTTTTGAGGATGGGGGTGATGGAGGCCAGTTTGTAGATGGGTGGTGAGATGGGGGATGAGAGCAGGAGGCAGGCCTTGGTTAGAGTCGTTGGGAGGGGGTCGAGAGAGCAGGTGGTGGTTTTGGAAGCGGTGATGAGGTCTATGATATGAGAGGAGTTAACGAGAGGAGAAGGTGGTGAGGGGAGGGAAGGGTGGGTGGTCAGGGAGAGGGGGGGGCAGGGGTGGGGGGGTGATGGAGTTAATGGAGACGGCAGTCATGGAGCTGTTGATTTTGGAAATGTTGTCATTGAAGGCAAGGAGGAAAGAGTTGCAGAGGTCAGGGGAGGAGGGTGGAGTGATGTCCGGTGGCTGGAGCAGCTTGTTGACGGTGGAGAACAGGGTGCGAGGGCTCCGGTGGGAGCTGTTGATGAGGGTGGAGAGGTGGGCAGATTTGGCGGCTTGGAGAGCGTCACTGTAGTAGGAGATGTGTAATTTGAAGGCTTCGGCGTGGACGGTGAGGCGGGTTCTTTTGAGGAGGGTTGATGTATGAGACAGAGGAGGTTTTCCACGGGGCTAGGGAGTCAAGGGAGTCGGAGAGGGTGGTGTAGAGCATGTTCAGCATAGTCGTCGGGGGAAGACGGGGCGGAGTCAGGGGGGAAAGCAGAGGATATGAGCTGGGAGAGCGTGAGGGGATTGACTGACTTGATATTGCGGTAGGTGATGGTGCGTTTTTTGGGGTTGTGGGGTGAGGGTAGGGGGGCGGAGAAAAGGATGCAGAGATGATCAGAGAGTGGGAAGTGGAGGGGGTGGGGCTTAGATGTGGGTAGGAGAGAGGAACAGACTAAGTCCAGAGTGTGGCCTTTGGTATGGGTGGGGAAGTCAATATGTTGGGTGAGATGGAAGCAGTCCAGGAGAGAGGAAGTCGGATGTCAGTGGGGCGTTGGGAGGGGCGGGGCTTTGGGGGACGATAGATCAGGATAGCGGTGATAGAGTTGGGGAGGGAGAAGGCGAGGTATTCAAATGATGAGATGGATGGAAGGTTGAGGTTCAGTTCAGTGATGGATGTAGATTTTTTATGAATAACAGCAAGACCTCCCCCACGCCCGGAGAGGCGGGGTTTGGCAGTGTAAGTGTAGTTGGAGGGAGTGGCTTGGTTGAGAGCATAGAAGTCCAGGGGCTGTTGCCATGTTTCATAGAGGAGAAGCAGATCAATGTTATTGTCCAGTAGCAGTTCAGATATAACAGGTGATTTGTTGGCGAGGGAGCGGCAGTTCAGCAGTGCAAGGGAGATGGATGGGGGCGCGGAGATGGATGGGGGCGCAGGGGTGGGGGGGCGGAGGTTGCTGAGGTTGGCAGTGCGGCAGGTGGGGGTGACGGGGGGGCGAAAACTAGTCCGTGTCTGCTCCTGTGGCGGGCTGGGGCCACACCTTCGGCCAGGTACAGACCTCCGGGGCGGCGGGTGCGGGAGCGCGGAGCCGGGGTTCGGGCGTGGAAACGCCGGTGCAGCGGAGGAGAAGCGCTGCTGCTCGTGGTGGTGCGTAGTTCAGTCCCGTGTTTCCCGTGGACGGAGACATGGACCATAAACCAGAGCTCTGTGTAGCCATTAGCAATGTTAGCATTACAATACAAGCCCATACTGAGAGTCATGTGGTGCCGGGGGTTCCTGTACAGGTCTTATACTGAGAGTCATGTGGTGCCTGAGGTTCCTGTACAGGTCTTATACTGAGAGTCATGTGGTGCCGGGGGTTCCTGTACAGGTCTTATACTGAGAGTCATGTGGTGCCGGGGGTTCCTGTACAGGTCTTATACTGAGAGTGATGTGGTGCCGGGGGTTCCTGTACAGGTCTTATACTGAGAGTGATGTGGTGCCGGGGGTTCCTGTACAGTTCTTATACTGAGAGTCATGTGGTGCCTGAGGTTCCTGTACAGGTCTTATACTGAGAGTCATGTGGTGCCGGGGGTTCCTGTACAGGTCTTATACTGAGAGTCATGTGGTGCCGGGGGTTCCTGTACAGGTCTTATACTGAGAGTCATGTGGTGCCGGGGGTTCCTGTACAGGTCTTATACTGAGAGTCATGTGGTGCCGGGGGTTCCTGTACAGGTCTTATACTGAGAGTCATGTGGCGCCGGGGGTTCCTGTACAGGTCTTATACTGAGAGTCATGTGGTGCCGGGGGTTCCTGTACAGGTCTTATACTGAGAGTAATGTGGTGCCGGGGGTTCCTGTACAGGTCTTATACTGAGAGTCATGTGGTGCCGGGGGTTCCTCTACAGGTCTTATACTGAGAGTCATGTGGTGCCGGGGGTTCCTGTACAGGTCTTATACTGAGAGTCATGTGGTGCCGGGGGTTCCTGTACAGTTCTTATACTGAGAGTCATGTGGTGCCGGGGGGTCCTGTACAGGTCTTATACTGAGAGTCATGTGGTGCCGGGGGTTCCTGTACAGTTTTTATACTGAGAGTCATGTGGTGCCGGGGGTTCCTGTACAGTTCTTATGCTGAGAGTCATGTGGTGCCGGGGGTTCCTGTACAGTTCTTATACTGAGAGTCATGTGGTGCCGGAGGTTCCTGTACAGGTCTTATACTGAGAGTCATGTGGTGCCGGGGGTTCCTGTACAGGTCTTATACTGAGAGTCATGTGGTGCCTGAGGTTCCTGTACAGGTCTTATACTGAGAGTCATGTGGTGCCGGGGGTTCCTGTACAGTTCTTATACTGAGAGTCATGTGGTGCCGGGGGTTCCTGTACAGGTCTCATACTGAGAGTCATGTGGTGCCGGGGGTTCCTGTACAGTTCTTATACTGAGAGTCATGTGGTGCCGGGGGTTCCTGTACAGGTCTTATACTGAGAGTCATGTGGTGCCGGGGGTTCCTGTACAGTTCTTATACTGAGAGTCATGTGGTGCCGGGGGTTCCTGTACAGGTCTTATACTGAGAGTCATGTGGTGCCGGGGGTTCCTGTACAGGTCTTATACTGAGAGTCATGTGGTGCCGGGGGTTCCTGTACAGGTCTTATACTGAGAGTCATGTGGTGCCGGGGGTTCCTGTACAGGTCTTATACTGAGAGTCATGTGGTGCCGGGGGTTCCTGTACAGTTCTTATACTGAGAGTCATGTGGTGCCGGGGGTTCCTGTACAGTTCTTATACTGAGAGTCATGTGGTGCCGGGGGTTCCTGTACAGTTCTTATACTGAGAGTCATGTGGTGCCGGGGGTTCCTGTACAGTTCTTATACTGAGAGTCATGTGGTGCCGGGGGTTCCTGTACAGGCCTTATACTGAGAGTCATGTGGTGCCTGAGGTTCCTGTACAGTTCTTATACTGAGAGTCATGTGGTGCCGGGGGTTCCTGTACAGGCCTTATACTGAGAGTCATGTGGTGCCTGAGGTTCCTGTACAGGTCTTATACTGAGAGTCATGTGGTGCCGGGGGTTCCTGTACAGGCCTTATACTGAGAGTCATGTGGTGCCTGAGGTTCTTGTACAGGTCTTATACTGAGAGTCATGTGGTGCCGGGGGTTCCTGTACAGGCCTTATACTGAGAGTCATGTGGTGCCTGAGGTTCCTGTACAGGTCTTATACTGAGAGTCATGTGGTGCCGGGGGTTCCTGTACAGGTCTTATACTGAGAGTCATGTGGTGCCTGAGGTTCCTGTACAGGTCTTATACTGAGAGTCATGTGGTGCCGGGGGTTCCTGTACAGTTCTTATACTGAGAGTCATGTGGTGCCGGGGGTTCCTGTACAGGTCTTATACTGAGAGTCATGTGGTGCCTGAGGTTCCTGTACAGGTCTTATACTGAGAGTCATGTGGTGCCGGGGGTTCCTGTACAGGCCTTATACTGAGAGTCATGTGGTGCCTGAGGTTCCTGTACAGGTCTTATACTGAGAGTCATGTGGTGCCGGGGGTTCCTGTACAGGCCTTATACTGAGAGTCATGTGGTGCCTGAGGTTCCTGTACAGTTCTTATACTGAGAGTCATGTGGTGCCGGGGGTTCCTGTACAGGCCTTATACTGAGAGTCATGTGGTGCCTGAGGTTCCTGTACAGGTCTTATACTGAGAGTCATGTGGTGCCGGGGGTTCCTGTACAGGTCTTATACTGAGAGTCATGTGGTGCCTGAGGTTCCTGTACAGGTCTTATACTGAGAGTCATGTGGTGCCGGGGGTTCCTGTACAGTTCTTATACTGAGAGTCATGTGGTGCCTGAGGTTCCTGTACAGTTCTAATACTGAGAGTCATGTGGTGCCTGAGGTT
>JAPEHP010000001.1:51281436-51346436 GCA_026437355.1 Eucyclogobius newberryi | reverse complement strand
TTTAGACCTGCTTTAGTCCTGCTTTAGTCCCGCTTTAGTCCCGCTTTAGACCTACTTTAGACCTACTTTAGACCTGCTTTAGACCTGCTTTAGACCTGCTTTAGTCCTGGTTTAGTCCTGCTTTAGTCCTGCTTTGGACCTGCTTTAGTCCTGGTTTAGTCCTGCTTTAGTCCTGGTTTAGACCTACTTTAGACCTACTTTAGACCTGCTTTAGACCTGCTTTAGTCCTGCTTTAGTCCTGCTTTAGTCCTGCTTTAGTCCTGCTTTAGTCCTGGTTTAGACCTGCTTTAGTCCTGCTTTAGTCCTGCTTTAGTCCTGCTTTAGTCCTGCTTTAGTCCTGGTTTAGTCCTGCTTTAGTCCTGCTTTAGTCCTGCTTTAGTCCTGCTTTAGTCCTGCTTTAGTCCTGCTTTAGACCTGCTTTAGTCCTGCTTTAGTCCTGCTTTAGTCCTGGTTTAGTCCTGCTTTAGTCCTGCTTTAGTCCTGCTTTAGTCCTGCTTTAGTCCTGGTTTAGTCCTGCTTTAGTCCTGCTTTAGTCCTGGTTTAGTCCTGCTTTAGTCCTGGTTTAGTCCTGGTTTAGTCCTGCTTTAGTCCTGGTTTAGTCCTGGTTTAGTCCTGCTTTAGTCCTGGTTTAGTCCTGCTTTAGTCCTGCTTTAGACTTGCTTTAGACCTGCTTTAGACCTGCTTTAGTCCTGCTTTAGTCCTGGTTTAGTCCTGCTTTAGGTCCTGCTTTAGACCTGCTTTAGTCCTACTTTAGTCCTGCTTTAGTCCTGCTTTAGTCCTGCTTTAGTCCTGCTTTTGTCGTGCTTTAGTCCTGCTTTAATCCTGCTTTAGTCCTGCTTTAGACCTGCTTTAGTCCTGCTTTAGACCTGCTTTTGTCCTGCTTTAGTCCTGCTTTAGACCTGCTCTAGACCTGCTTTAGTCCTGCTTTAGTCCTGCTTTAGTCCTGCTTTAGACCTGCTTTAGTCCTGCTTTAGTCCTGCTTTAGACCTGCTTTAGTCCTGCTTTAGTCCTGCTTTAGACCTGCTTTAGTCCTGCTTTAGTCCTGCTTTAGTCCTGCTTTAGTCCTGCTTTAGTCCTGCTTTAGTCCTGTTTTAATCCAGTTTAGTCCTGCTTTAGTCCTGCTTTAGTCCTGCTTTAGTCCTGCTTTAGTCCTGTTTTAATCCAGTTTAGTCCTGCTTTAGTCCTGCTTTAGTCCTGGTTTAGACCTGCTTTAGTCCTGCTTTAGTCCTGCTTTAGACCTGCTTTAGACCTGCTTTAGTCCTGCTTTAGTCCTGCTTTAGTCCATATTTAGTCCTGGTTTAGTCCTGGTTTAGTCCTGCTTTAGTCTGCTTTAGACCTGCTTTAGTCCTGGTTTAGTCCTGGTTTAGTCCTGCTTTAGTCCTGCTTTAGTCCTGCTTTAGTCCTGGTTTAGACCTGCTTTAGTCCTGCTTTAGTCCTGCTTTAGTCCTGGTTTAGTCCTGCTTTAGTCCTGGTTTAGTCCTGCTTTAGTCCTGCTTTAGTCCTGGTTTAGTCCTGGTTTAGTCCTGGTTTAGTCCTGCTTTAGTCCTGCTTTAGTCCTGCTTTAGTCCTGCTTTAGTCCTGGTTTAGTCCTGGTTTAGTCCTGCTTTAGTCCTGCTTTTGTCCTGGTTTAGTCCTGCTTTAGTCCTGCTTTAGTACTGCTTTAGTCCTGCTTTAGTCCTGGTTTAGTCCTGCTTTAGTCCTGCTTTAGTCCTGCTTTAGTCCTGCTTTAGTCCTGGTTTAGACCTGCTTTAGACCTGCTTTAGTCCTGGTTTAGTCCTGCTTTAGTCCTGGTTTAGTCCTGCTTTAGTCCTGCTTTAGTCCTGGTTTAGTCCTGCTTTAGTTCTGGTTTAGTCCTGGTTTAGTCCTGCTTTAGTCCTGCTTTAGTCCTGCTTTAGTCCTGCTTTAGTCCCGCTTTAGTCCCGCTTTAGTCCATATTTAGTCCTGCTTTAGTCCTGGTTTAGTCCTGCTTTAGTCCTGCTTTAGTCCTGCTTTAGTCCTGCTTTAGTCCTGCTTTAGACCTGCTTCAGTCCTGCTTTAGTCCTGCTTTAGACCTGCTTTAGACCTGCTTTAGTCCTGCTTTAGTCCTGCTTTAGTCCTGCTTTAGTCCTGCTTTAGTCCTGGTTTAGTCCTGTTTTAGTCCTGTTTTAATCCAGTTTAGTCCTGCTTTAGTCCTGCTTTAGTCCTGCTTTAGTCCTGTTTTAATCCAGTTTAGTCCTGCTTTAGACCTGCTTTAGACCTGCTTTAGTCCTGGTTTAGTCCTGCTTTAGTCCTGCTTTAGTCCTGCTTTAGACCTGCTTTAGTCCTGCTTTAGTCCTGCTTTAGTCCTGGTTTAGACCTGCTTTAGTCCTGCTTTAGTCCTGCTTTAGTCCCGCTTTAGTCCATATTTAGTCCTGCTTTAGTCCTGGTTTAGTCCTGCTTTAGTCCTGGTTTAGTCCTGCTTTAGTCCTGCTTTAGTCCTGCTTTAGACCTGATTTAGTCCTGCTTTAGTCCTGCTTTAGTCCTGCTTTAGTCCTGCTTTAGTCCTGGTTTAGTCCTGGTTTAGTCCTGGTTTAGTCTGCTTTAGACCTGCTTTAGTCCTGGTTTAGTCCTGGTTTAGTCCTGCTTTAGTCCTGATTTAGTCCTGCTTTAGTCCTGCTTTAGTCCTGCTTTAGTCCTGCTTTAGTCCTGGTTTAGTCCTGCTTTAGTCCTGCTTTAGTCCTGCTTTAGTCCTGCTTTAGTCCTGCTTTAGACCTGCTTTAGTCCTGCTTTAGTCCTGCTTTAGTCCTGCTTTAGTCCTGTTTTAATCCAGTTTAGTCCTGCTTTAGACCTGCTTTAGACCTGCTTTAGTCCTGGTTTAGTCCTGCTTTAGTCCTGCTTTAGTCCTGCTTTAGTCCTGGTTTAGTCCTGCTTTAGTCCTGGTTTAGTCCTGCTTTAGTCCTGCTTTAGTCCATATTTAGTCCTGCTTTAGTCCTGCTTTAGTCCTGCTTTAGTCCTGGTTTAGTCCTGCTTTAGTCCTGCTTTAGTCCTGCTTTAGTCCTGGTTCAGTCCTGCTTTAGTCCCGCTTTAGTCCATATTTAGTCCTGCTTTAGTCCTGGTTTAGTCCTGCTTTAGTCCTGGTTTAGTCCTGCTTTAGTCCTGCTTTAGTCCTGCTTTATACCTGATTTAGTCCTGCTTTAGTCCTGCTTTAGTCCTGCTTTAGTCCTGCTTTAGTCCTGGTTTAGTCCTGGTTTAGTCCTGGTTTAGTCTGCTTTAGACCTGCTTTAGTCCTGGTTTAGTCCTGGTTTAGTCCTGCTTTAGTCCTGATTTAGTCCTGCTTTAGTCCTGCTTTAGACCTGCTTTAGTCCTGCTTTAGTCCTGCTTTAGTCCTGCTTTAGTCCTGGTTTAGTCCTGCTTTAGACCTGCTTTAGTCCTGCTTTAGTCCTGCTTTAGTCCTGGTTTAGTCCTGCTTTTGTCCTGCTTTAGTCCTGCTTTAGTCCTGGTTTAGTCCTGCTTTAGTCCTGGTTTAGTCCTGGTTTAGTCCTGCTTTAGTCCTGGTTTAGTCCTGGTTTAGTCCTGCTTTAGTCCTGGTTTAGTCCTGCTTTAGTCCTGCTTTAGACTTGCTTTAGACCTGCTTTAGACCTGCTTTAGTCCTGCTTTAGTCATGCTTTAGTCCTGCTTTAGTCCTGGTTTAGTCCTGCTTTAGGTCCTGCTTTAGACCTGCTTTAGTCCTACTTTAGTCCTGCTTTAGTCCTGCTTTAGTCCTGCTTTAGTCCTGCTTTTGTCGTGCTTTAGTCCTGCTTTAATCCTGCTTTAGTCCTGCTTTAGACCTGCTTTAGTCCTGCTTTAGACCTGCTTTTGTCCTGCTTTAGTCCTGCTTTAGACCTGCTCTAGACCTGCTTTAGTCCTGCTTTAGTCCTGCTTTAGTCCTGCTTTAGACCTGCTTTAGTCCTGCTTTAGTCCTGCTTTAGACCTGCTTTAGTCCTGCTTTAGTCCTGCTTTAGTCCTGGTTTAGTCCTGCTTTAGTTCTGGTTTAGTCCTGGTTTAGTCCTGCTTTAGTCCTGCTTTAGTCCTGCTTTAGTCCTGCTTTAGTCCCGCTTTAGTCCCGCTTTAGTCCATATTTAGTCCTGCTTTAGTCCTGGTTTAGTCCTGCTTTAGTCCTGCTTTAGTCCTGCTTTAGTCCTGCTTTAGTCCTGCTTTAGTCCTGGTTTAGTCCTGGTTTAGTCCTGGTTTAGTCTGCTTTAGACCTGCTTTAGTCCTGGTTTAGTCCTGGTTTAGTCCTGCTTTAGTTCTGGTTTAGTCCTGGTTTAGTCCTGCTTTAGTCCTGCTTTAGTCCTGCTTTAGTCCTGCTTTAGTCCCGCTTTAGTCCCGCTTTAGTCCATATTTAGTCCTGCTTTAGTCCTGGTTTAGTCCTGCTTTAGTCCTGCTTTAGTCCTGCTTTAGTCCTGCTTTAGTCCTGCTTTAGACCTGCTTTAGTCCTGCTTTAGTCCTGCTTTAGACCTGCTTTAGACCTGCTTTAGTCCTGCTTTAGTCCTGCTTTAGTCCTGCTTTAGTCCTGCTTTAGACCTGTTTTAATCCAGTTTAGTCCTGCTTTAGTCCTGCTTTAGTCCTGCTTTAGTCCTGTTTTAATCCAGTTTAGTCCTGCTTTAGACCTGCTTTAGACCTGCTTTAGTCCTGGTTTAGTCCTGCTTTAGTCCTGCTTTAGTCCTGCTTTAGACCTGCTTTAGTCCTGCTTTAGTCCTGCTTTAGTCCTGGTTTAGACCTGCTTTAGTCCTGCTTTAGTCCTGCTTTAGTCCTGCTTTAGTCCCGCTTTAGTCCATATTTAGTCCTGCTTTAGTCCTGGTTTAGTCCTGCTTTAGTCCTGGTTTAGTCCTGCTTTAGTCCTGCTTTAGTCCTGCTTTAGACCTGATTTAGTCCTGCTTTAGTCCTGCTTTAGTCCTGCTTTAGTCCTGCTTTAGTCCTGCTTTAGTCCTGGTTTAGTCCTGGTTTAGTCCTGGTTTAGTCTGCTTTAGACCTGCTTTAGTCCTGGTTTAGTCCTGGTTTAGTCCTGCTTTAGTCCTGATTTAGTCCTGCTTTAGTCCTGCTTTAGTCCTGCTTTAGTCCTGCTTTAGTCCTGCTTTAGACCTGCTTTAGTCCTGCTTTAGTCCTGGTTTAGTCCTGCTTTAGTCCTGCTTTAGTCCTGCTTTAGTCCTGCTTTAGACCTGCTTTAGTCCTGCTTTAGTCCTGGTTTAGTCCTGCTTTAGTCCTGCTTTAGACCTGCTTTAGTCCTGCTTTAGTCCTGCTTTAGTCCTGCTTTAGACCTGCTTTAGTCCTGCTTTAGTCCTGCTTTAGTCCTGCTTTAGTCCTGCTTTAGTCCTGCTTTAGTCCTGCTTTAGTCCTGTTTTAATCCAGTTTAGTCCTGCTTTAGTCCTGCTTTAGTCCTGCTTTAGTTCTGCTTTAGTTCTGCTTTAGTCCTGCTTTAGACCTGCTTTAGTCCTGCTTTAGTCCTGCTTTAGTCCCGTTTTAGTCCATATTTAGTCCTGCTTTAGTCCTGGTTTGGTCCTGCTTTAGTCCTGCTTTAGTCCTGCTTTAGTCCTGCTTTAGTCCTGCTTTAGTCCTGGTTTAGTCCTGGTTTAGTCCTGCTTTAGTCCTGCTTTAGTCCTGCTTTAGTCCTGCTTTAGTCCTGCTTTAGACCTGCTTTAGACCTGCTTTAGTCCTGCTTTAGTCCTGCTTTAGTCCTGGTTTAGTCCTGCTTTTGTCCTGCTTTAGTCCTGCTTTAGTCCTGGTTTAGTCCTGCTTTAGTCCTGCTTTAGTCCTGGTTTAGTCCTGCTTTAGTCCTGCTTTAGTCCTGCTTTAGTCCTGGTTTAGTCCTGGTTTAGTCCTGCTTTAGTCCTGCTTTAGTCCTGCTTTAGTCCTGGTTTAGTCCTGCTTTAGTCCTGGTTTAGTCCTGCTTTAGTCCTGCTTTAGTCCTGGTTTAGTCCTGCTTTAGTCCTGGTTTAGTCCTGGTTTAGTCCTGCTTTAGTCCTGCTTTAGTCCTGCTTTAGTCCTGCTTTAGTCCTGGTTTAGTCCTGGTTTAGTCCTGCTTTAGTCCTGCTTTAGTCCTGCTTTAGTCCCGCTTTAGTCCATATTTAGTCCTGCTTTAGTCCTGGTTTAGTCCTGCTTTAGTCCTGGTTTAGTCCTGCTTTAGTCCTGCTTTAGTCCTGCTTTAGTCCTGCTTTAGACCTGCTTTAGTCCTGGTTTAGTCCTGCTTTAGTCCTGCTTTAGTCCTGCTTTAGTCCTGCTTTAGTCCTGCTTTAGTCCTGCTTTAGACCTGCTTTAGTCCTGCTTTAGTCCTGCTTTAGTCCTGCTTTAGACCTGCTTTAGTCCTGCTTTAGACCTGCTTTAGTCCTGCTTTAGTCCTGCTTTAGTCCTGCTTTAGACCTGCTTTAGTCCTGCTTTAGACCTGCTTTAGACCTGCTTTAGTCATGCTTTAGTCCTGCTTTAGTCCTGCTTTAGTCCTGCTTTAGACCTGCTTTAGTCCTGCTTTAGTCCTGCTTTAGTCCTGTTTTAATCCAGTTTTGTCCTGCTTTAGTCCTGCTTTAGTCCTGTTTTAATCCAGTTTAGTCCTGCTTTAGACCTGCTTTAGTCCTGGTTTAGTCCTGCTTTAGTCCTGCTTTAGTCCTGCTTTAGACCTGCTTTAGTCCTGCTTTAGTCCTGCTTTAGTCCTGCTTTAGTCCTGGTTTAGACCTGCTTTAGTCCCGCTTTAGTCCATATTTAGTCCTGCTTTAGTCCTGGTTTAGTCCTGCTTTAGTCCTGGTTTAGTCCTGCTTTAGTCCTGCTTTAGTCCAGCTTTAGTCCTGCTTTAGTCCTGCTTTAGTCCTGGTTTAGTCCTGGTTTAGTCCTGGTTTAGTCTGCTTTAGACCTGCTTTAGTCCTGGTTTAGTCCTGGTTTAGTCCTGCTTTAGTCCTGATTTAGTCCTGCTTTAGTCCTGCTTTAGTCCTGCTTTAGTCCTGCTTTAATCCTGGTTTAGTCCTGCTTTAGTCCTGCTTTAGTCCTGGTTTAGTCCTGCTTTAGTCCTGCTTTAGTCCTGGTTTAGTCCTGCTTTAGACCTGCTTTAGTCCTGCTTTAGTCCTGCTTTAGTCCTGCTTTAGACCTGCTTTAGTCCTGGTTTAGTCCTGCTTTAGTCCTGGTTTAGACCTGCTTTAGTCCTGCTTTAGTCCTGCTTTAGTCCTGCTTTAGTCCTGCTTTAGTCCTGCTTTAGTCCTGCTTTAGACCTGCTTTAGTCCTGCTTTAGTCCTGGTTTAGTCCTGCTTTAGTCCTGCTTTAGTCCTGCTTTAGTCCTGGTTTAGTCCTGCTTTAGTCCTGCTTTAGTCCTGCTTTAGTCCTGGTTTAGTCCTGCTTTAGTCCTGCTTTAGACCTACTTTAGACCTACTTTAGACCTGCTTTAGACCTGCTTTAGTCCTGCTTTAGTCCTGCTTTAGTCCTGCTTTAGTCCTGCTTTAGTCCTGGTTTAGACCTTGTTTAGTCCTGGTTATAGTCCTGCTTTAGTCCTGCTTTAGTCCTGGTTTAGTCCTGCTTTAGTCCTGGTTTAGTCCTGGTTTAGTCCTGCTTTAGTCCTGGTTTAGTCCCCCTTTAGTCCTGGTTTAGTCCTGCTTTAGTCCTGCTTTAGTCCTGGTTTAGTCCTGCTTTAGTCCCGCTTTAGTCCCGCTTTAGTCCATATTTAGTCCTGCTTTAGACCTGGTTTAGTCCTGCTTTAGTCCTGGTTTAGTCCTGCTTTAGTCCTGCTTTAGTCCTGCTTTAGTCCTGCTTCAGACCTGATTTAGTCCTGCTTTAGTCCTGCTTTAGTCCTGCTTTAGTCCTGCTTTAGTCCTGGTTTAGTCCTGGTTTAGTCTGCTTTAGACCTGCTTTAGTCCTGGTTTAGTCCTGGTTTAGTCCTGGTTTAGTCCTGGTTTAGTCCTGCTTTAGTCCTGGTTTAGTCCTGCTTTAGTCCTGCTTTAGTCCTGGTTTAGTCCTGCTTTAGTCCTGGTTTAGTCCTGCTTTAGTCCTGCTTTAGTCCTGGTTTAGTCCTGCTTTAGTCCTGCTTTAGTCCTGGTTTAGTCCTGGTTTAGTCCTGCTTTAGTCCTGCTTTAGTCCTGGTTTAGTCCTGGTTTAGTCCTGCTTTAGTCCTGCTTTAGACCTGCTTTAGTCCTGCTTTAGTCCTGCTTTAGTCCAGGTTTAGTCCTGCTTTAGTCCTGCTTTAGTCCTGCTTTAGACCTGCTTTAGTCCTGCTTTAGTCCTGCTTTAGTCCTGCTTTAGTCCTGCTTTAGTCCTGGTTTAGTCCTGCTTTAGTCCTGGTTTAGTCCTGCTTTAGTCCTGGTTTAGTCCTGCTTTAGTCCTGCTTTAGTCCTGGTTTAGTCCTGCTTTAGTCCTGGTTTAGTCCTGGTTTAGTCCTGCTTTAGTCCTGCTTTAGTCCTGGTTTAGTCCTGGTTTAGTCTGCTTTAGACCTGCTTTAGACCTGCTTTAGTCCTGGTTTAGTCCTGCTTTAGTCCTGCTTTAGTCCTGATTTAGTCCTGCTTTAGTCCTGCTTTAGTCCTGCTTTAGTCCTGGTTTAGTCCTGCTTTAGTCCTGCTTTAGTCCTGCTTTAGTCCTGCTTTAGTCCTGCTTTAGTCCTGCGTTAGTCCTGCTTTAGTCCTGGTTTAGTCCTGGTTTAGTCCTGGTTTAGTCCTGCTTTAGTCCTGCTTTAGTCCTGGTTTAGTCCTGGTTTAGTCCTGCTTTTGTCCTGCTTTAGTCCTGCTTTAGTCCTGCTTTAGTCCTGGTTTAGTCCTGGTTTAGTCCTGGTTTAGTCCTGCTTTAGTCCTGCTTTAGTCCTGGTTTAGTCCTGCTTTTGTCCTGCTTTAGTCCTGGTTTAGTCCTGGTTTAGTCCTGCTTTAGTCCTGGTTTAGTCCTGCTTTAGTCCTGCTTTAGTCCTGCTTTAGTCCTGCTTTAGTCCTGCTTTAGTCCTGGTTTAGTCCTGGTTTAGTCCTGGTTTAGTCCTGCTTTAGTCCTGCTTTAGTCCTGGTTTAGTCCTGGTTTAGTCCTGCTTTAGTCCTGGTTTAGTCCTGCTTTAGTCCTGGTTTAGTCCTGCTTTAGTCCTGCTTTAGTCCTGGTTTAGTCCTGCTTTAGTCCTGGTTTAGTCCTGCTTTAGTCCTGGTTTAGTCCTGGTTTAGTCCTGCTTTAGTCCTGCTTTAGTCCTGCTTTAGTCCTGGTTTAGTCCTGGTTTAGTCCTGCTTTAGTCCTGCTTTAGTCCCGCTTTAGTACATATTTAGTCCTGCTTTAGTCCTGTTTTAATCCAGTTTTGTCCTGCTTTAGTCCTGCTTTAGTCCTGTTTTAATCCAGTTTAGTCCTGCTTTAGACCTGCTTTAGACCTGCTTTAGTCCTGCTTTAGTCCTGCTTTAGTCCTGCTTTAGTCCTGGTTTAGTCCTGGTTTAGTCCTGGTTTAGTCTGCTTTAGACCTGCTTTAGTCCTGGTTTAGTCCTGGTTTAGTCCTGCTTTAGTCCTGATTTAGTCCTGCTTTAGTCCTGCTTTAGTCCTGCTTTAGTCCTGCTTTAGTCCTGGTTTAGTCCTGCTTTAGTCCTGCTTTAGTCCTGGTTTAGTCCTGCTTTAGTCCTGCTTTAGTCCTGGTTTAGTCCTGCTTTAGACCTGCTTTAGTCCTGCTTTAGTCCTGCTTTAGTCCTGCTTTAGACCTGCTTTAGTCCTGGTTTAGTCCTGCTTTAGTCCTGGTTTAGACCTGCTTTAGTCCTGCTTTAGTCCTGCTTTAGTCCTGCCTTAGTCCTGCTTTAGTCCTGCTTTAGACCTGCTTTAGTCCTGCTTTAGTCCTGGTTTAGTCCTGCTTTAGTCCTGCTTTAGTCCTGGTTTAGTCCTGCTTTAGTCCTGCTTTAGTCCTGCTTTAGTCCTGGTTTAGTCCTGCTTTAGTCCTGCTTTAGACCTACTTTAGACCTACTTTAGACCTGCTTTAGACCTGCTTTAGTCCTGCTTTAGTCCTGCTTTAGTCCTGCTTTAGTCCTGCTTTAGTCCTGGTTTAGACCTTGTTTAGTCCTGGTTATAGTCCTGCTTTAGTCCTGCTTTAGTCCTGGTTTAGTCCTGCTTTAGTCCTGGTTTAGTCCTGCTTTAGTCCTGCTTTAGTCCTGGTTTAGACCTTGTTTAGTCCTGGTTATAGTCCTGCTTTAGTCCTGCTTTAGTCCTGCTTTAGTCCTGGTTTAGTCCTGCTTTAGTCCTGGTTTAGTCCTGCTTTAGTCCTGCTTTAGTCCTGGTTTAGTCCTGCTTTAGTCCCGCTTTAGTCCCGCTTTAGTCCATATTTAGTCCTGCTTTAGACCTGGTTTAGTCCTGCTTTAGTCCTGGTTTAGTCCTGCTTTAGTCCTGCTTTAGTCCTGCTTTAGTCCTGCTTTAGACCTGCTTTAGTCCTGCTTTAGTCCTGCTTTAGTCCTGCTTTAGTCCTGGTTTAGTCCTGGTTTAGTCCTGGTTTAGTCTGCTTTAGACCTGCTTTAGTCCTGGTTTAGTCCTGGTTTAGTCCTGCTTTAGTCCTGATTTAGTCCTGCTTTAGTCCTGCTTTAGTCCTGCTTTAGTCCTGGTTTAGTCCTGCTTTAGTCCTGCTTTAGTCCTGCTTTAGTCCTGCTTTAGTCCTGGTTTAGTCCTGCTTTAGTCCTGGTTTAGTCCTGGTTTAGTCCTGCTTTAGTCCTGGTTTAGTCCTGGTTTAGTCCTGCTTTAGTCCTGGTTTAGTCCTGCTTTAGTCCTGCTTTAGTCCTGCTTTAGACCTGCTTTAGTCCTGCTTTAGTCCTGCTTTAGTCCTGGTTTAGTCCTGCTTTAGTCCTGCTTTAGTCCTGCTTTAGACCTGCTTTAGTCCTGCTTTAGTCCTGCTTTAGTCCTGCTTTAGTCCTGCTTTAGTCCTGGTTTAGTCCTGCTTTAGTCCTGGTTTAGTCCTGCTTTAGTCCTGGTTTAGTCCTGCTTTAGTCCTGCTTTAGTCCTGGTTTAGTCCTGCTTTAGTTCTGGTTTAGTCCTGGTTTAGTCCTGCTTTAGTCCTGCTTTAGTCCTGCTTTAGTCCTGCTTTAGACCTGCTTTAGTCCTGCTTTAGTCCTGCTTTAGTCCTGGTTTAGTCCTGGTTTAGTCCTGCTTTAGTCCTGCTTTAGTCCCGCTTTAGTCCATATTTAGTCCTGCTTTAGTCCTGGTTTAGTCCTGCTTTAGTCCTGCTTTAGTCCTGCTTTAGTCCTGCTTTAGTCCTGCTTTAGACCTGATTTAGTCCTGGTTTAGTCCTGGTTTAGTCATGGTTTAGTCCTGCTTTAGACCTGCTTTAGTCCTGCTTTAGTCCTGCCTTAGACCTGCTTTAGTCCTGGTTTAGTCCTGGTTTAGTCCTGCTGTAGTCCTGGTTTAGTCCTGCTTTAGTCCTGCTTTAGTCCTGGTTTAGTCCTGCTTTAGTCCTGCTTTAGTCCTGCTTTAGACCTGCTTTAGTCCTGCTTTAGTCCTGCTTTAGTCCTGGTTTAGTCCTGGTTTAGTCCTGGTTTAGTCCTGGTTTAGTCCTGGTTTAGTCCTGCTTTAGTCCTGCTTTAGTCCTGCTTTAGTCCTGCATTAGACTTGCTTTAGACCTGCTTTAGACCTGGTTTAGTCCCGCTTTAGTCCTGGTTTAGTCCTGCTTTAGTCCTACTTTAGTCCTGCTTTAGTCCTGCTTTAGTCCTGGTTTAGTCCTGCTTTAGTCCTGCTTTAGTCCTGCTTTAGACCTGGTTTAGTCCTGGTTTAGTCCTGCTTTAGTCCTGGTTTAGTCCTGCTTTAGTCCTGCTTTAGTCCTGGTTTAGTCCTGCTTTAGTCCTGCTTTAGACCTGCTTTAGTCCTGCTTTAGTCCTGCTTTAGTCCTGCTTTAGTCCTGGTTTAGTCCTGCTTTAGTCCTGCTTTAGTCCTGCCTTAGACCTGCTTTAGTCCTGCTTTAGTCCTGCTTTAGTCCTGGTTTAGTCCTGCTTTAGTCCTGCTTTAGTCCTGCCTTAGACCTGCTTTAGTCCTGCTTTAGTCCTGCTTTAGTCCTGGTTTAGTCCTGCTTTAGTCCTGCTTTAGTCCTGCTTTAGACCTGCTTTAGTCCTGCTTTAGTCCTGCCTTAGACCTGCTTTAGTCCTGCTTTAGTCCTGCTTTAGACCTGCTTTAGACCTGGTTTAGTCCTGGTTTAGTCCTGGTTTAGTCCTGCTTTAGTCCTGCTTTAGTCCTGCTTTAGTCTTGCTTTAGACTTGCTTTAGTCCTGCTTTAGACCTGCTTTAGACCTGGTTTAGTCCTGGTTTAGTCCTGCTTTAGTCCTGCTTTAGTCCTGCTTTAGACCTGCTTTAGTCCTGGTTTAGTCCTGCTTTAGTCCTGGTTTAGTCCTGCTTTAGACCTGCTTTAGTCCTGCTTTAGTCCTGCTTTAGTCCTGCTTTAGTCCTGCTTTAATCCTGCTTTAATCCTGCTTTAGTCCTGGTTTAGACCTGCTTTAGCCCTGCTTTAGCCCTGCTTTAGTCCTGCTTTAGACCTGCTTTAGTCCTGCTTTAGTCCTGCTTTAGTCCTGCTTTAGTCCTGCTTTAGTCCTGCTTTAGTCCTGCTTTAGACCTGCTTTAGACCTGGTTTAGTCCTGCTTTAGTCCTGCTTTAGTCCTGCTTTAGTCCTGGTTTAGTCCTGGTTTAGTCCTGCTTTAGTCCTGCTTTAGTCCTGCTTTAGTCCTGCTTTAGACCTACTTTAGACCTGCTTTAGTCCTGCTTTAGTCCTGCTTTAGTCCTGCTTTAGTCCTGCTTTAGTCCTGGTTTAGTCCTGGTTTAGTCCTGGTTTAGTCCTGCTTTAGTCCTGCTTTAGTCCTGCTTTAGACCTACTTTAGACCTGCTTTAGACCTGCTTTAGTCCTGCTTTAGTCCTGGTTTAGTCCTGGTTTAGTCCTGGTTTAGTCCTGCTTTAGTCCTGCTTTAGTCCTGCTTTAGACCTACTTTAGACCTACTTTAGTCCTGCTTTAGTCCTGCTTTAGTCCTGCTTTAGTCCTGCTTTAGTCCTGGTTTAGTCCTGCTTTAGTCCTGCTTTAGTCCTGCTTTAGTCCTGCTTTAGTCCTGCTTTAGACCTGCTTTAGTCCTGCTTTAGTCCTGCTTTAGTCCTGCTTTAGTCCTGCTTTAGACCTACTTTAGACCTACTTTAGACCTGCTTTAGACCTGCTTTAGTCCTGCTTTAGTCCTGCATTAGACCTGCATTAGACCTGCTTTAGTCCTGCTTTAGTCCTGCTTTAGTCCTGGTTTAGACCTTGTTTAGTCCTGGTTATAGTCCTGCTTTTGTCCTGGTTTAGTCCTGCTTTAGTCCTGGTTTAGTCCTGCTTTAGTCCTGCTTTAGTCCTGGTTTAGACCTTGTTTAGTCCTGGTTATAGTCCTGCTTTAGTCCTGCTTTAGTCCTGGTTTAGTCCTGCTTTAGTCCTGGTTTAGTCCTGCTTTAGTCCTGCTTTAGTCCTGCTTTAGTCCTGCTTTAGTCCTGGTTTAGTCCTGCTTTAGTCCTGGTTTAGTCCTGGTTTAGTCCTGCTTTAGTCCTGCTTTAGTCCTGCTTTAGTCCTGGTTTATTCCTGCTTTAGTCCTGCTTTAGACCTGCTTTAGTCCTGCTTTAGTCCTGCTTTAGTCCTGGTTTAGTCCTGCTTTAGTCCTGCTTTAGTCCTGCTTTAGACCTGCTTTAGTCCTGCTTTAGTCCTGCTTTAGTCCTGGTTTAGTCCTGGTTTAGTCCTGCTTTAGTCCTGGTTTAGTCCTGCTTTAGTCCTGGTTTAGTCCTGCTTTAGTCCTGCTTTAGTCCTGCTTTAGACCTGCTTTAGTCCTGCTTTAGTCCTGCTTTAGTCCTGCTTTAGTCCTGGTTTAGTCCTGCTTTAGTTCTGGTTTAGTCCTGGTTTAGTCCTGCTTTAGTCCTGCTTTAGTCCTGCTTTAGTCCTGCTTTAGACCTGCTTTAGTCCTGCTTTAGTCCTGCTTTAGTCCTGCTTTAGTCCTGCTTTAGTCCTGCTTTAGTCCTGCTTTAGTCCTGCTTTAGTCCATATTTAGTCCTGCTTTAGTCCTGGTTTAGTCCTGCTTTAGTCCTGGTTTAGTCCTGCTTTAGTCCTGCTTTAGTCCTGCTTTAGTCCTGCTTTAGACCTGATTTAGTCCTGGTTTAGTCCTGGTTTAGTCCTGGTTTAGTCCTGCTTTAGACCTGCTTTAGTCCTGCTTTAGTCCTGCCTTAGACCTGCTTTAGTCCTGCTTTAGTCCTGGTTTAGTCCTGCTTTAGTCCTGCTTTAGTCCTGCTTTAGTCCTGCTTTAGTCCTGGTTTAGTCCTGGTTTAGTCCTGCTTTAGTCCTGGTTTAGTCCTGCTTTAGTCCTGGTTTAGTCCTGCTTTAGTCCTGCTTTAGTCCTGGTTTAGTCCTGCTTTAGTTCTGGTTTAGTCCTGGTTTAGTCCTGCTTTAGTCCTGCTTTAGTCCTGCTTTAGTCCTGCTTTAGACCTGCTTTAGTCCTGCTTTAGTCCTGCTTTAGTCCTGCTTTAGTCCTGCTTTAGTCCCGCTTTAGTCCATATTTAGTCCTGCTTTAGTCCTGGTTTAGTCCTGGTTTAGTCCTGCTTTAGTCCTGGTTTAGTCCTGCTTTAGTCCTGCTTTAGTCCTGGTTTAGACCTGATTTAGTCCTGGTTTAGTCCTGGTTTAGTCCTGGTTTAGTCCTGGTTTAGACCTGCTTTAGTCCTGCTTTAGTCCTGCCTTAGACCTGCTTTAGTCCTGCTTTAGTCCTGCTTTAGTCCTGCTTTAGTCCTGCTTTAGTCCTGCTTTAGTCCTGCTTTAGTCCTGCTTTAGTCCTGCTTTAGTCCTGGTTTAGTCCTGGTTTAGTCCTGCTTTAGTCCTGCTTTAGTCCTGGTTTAGTCCTGGTTTAGTCCTGCTTTAGTCCTGCTTTAGTCCTGGTTTAGTCCTGCTTTAGTCCTGCTTTAGTCCTGGTTTAGTCCTGGTTTAGTCCTGCTTTAGTCCTGCTTTAGACCTGCTTTAGTCCTGCTTTAGTCCTGCTTTAGTCCAGGTTTAGTCCTGCTTTAGTCCTGCTTTAGTCCTGCTTTAGACCTGCTTTAGTCCTGGTTTAGTCCTGCTTTAGTCCTGCTTTAGTCCTGGTTTAGTCCTGCTTTAGTCCTGGTTTAGTCCTGCTTTAGTCCTGGTTTAGTCCTGCTTTAGTCCTGCTTTAGTCCTGGTTTAGTCCTGCTTTAGTCCTGGTTTAGTCCTGGTTTAGTCCTGCTTTAGTCCTGCTTTAGTCCTGGTTTAGTCCTGGTTTAGTCTGCTTTAGACCTGCTTTAGACCTGCTTTAGTCCTGGTTTAGTCCTGCTTTAGTCCTGCTTTAGTCCTGATTTAGTCCTGCTTTAGTCCTGCTTTAGTCCTGCTTTAGTCCTGGTTTAGTCCTGCTTTAGTCCTGCTTTAGTCCTGCTTTAGTCCTGCTTTAGTCCTGCTTTAGTCCTGGTTTAGTCCTGGTTTAGTCCTGGTTTAGTCCTGCTTTAGTCCTGCTTTAGTCCTGGTTTAGTCCTGGTTTAGTCCTGCTTTTGTCCTGCTTTAGTCCTGGTTTAGTCCTGGTTTAGTCCTGGTTTAGTCCTGCTTTAGTCCTGCTTTAGTCCTGCTTTATTCCTGGTTTAGTCCTGCTTTAGTCCTGCTTTAGTCCTGCTTTAGTCCTGGTTTAGTCCTGGTTTAGTCCTGGTTTAGTCCTGCTTTAGTCCTGCTTTAGTCCTGCTTTAGTCCTGGTTTAGTCCTGCTTTAGTCCTGGTTTAGTCCTGCTTTAGTCCTGCTTTAGTCCTGGTTTAGTCCTGCTTTAGTCCTGGTTTAGTCCTGCTTTAGTCCTGGTTTAGTCCTGGTTTAGTCCTGCTTTAGTCCTGCTTTAGTCCTGCTTTAGTCCTGGTTTAGTCCTGGTTTAGTCCTGCTTTAGTCCTGCTTTAGTCCCGCTTTAGTACATATTTAGTCCTGCTTTAGTCCTGCTTTAGTCCTGCTTTAGTCCTGTTTTAATCCAGTTTTGTCCTGCTTTAGTCCTGCTTTAGTCCTGTTTTAATCCAGTTTAGTCCTGCTTTAGACCTGCTTTAGACCTGCTTTAGTCCTGCTTTAGTCCTGCTTTAGTCCTGCTTTAGTCCTGGTTTAGTCCTGGTTTAGTCCTGGTTTAGTCTGCTTTAGACCTGCTTTAGTCCTGGTTTAGTCCTGGTTTAGTCCTGCTTTAGTCCTGATTTAGTCCTGCTTTAGTCCTGCTTTAGTCCTGCTTTAGTCCTGCTTTAGTCCTGGTTTAGTCCTGCTTTAGTCCTGCTTTAGTCCTGGTTTAGTCCTGCTTTAGTCCTGCTTTAGTCCTGGTTTAGTCCTGCTTTAGACCTGCTTTAGTCCTGCTTTAGTCCTGCTTTAGTCCTGCTTTAGACCTGCTTTAGTCCTGGTTTAGTCCTGCTTTAGTCCTGGTTTAGACCTGCTTTAGTCCTGCTTTAGTCCTGCTTTAGTCCTGCTTTAGTCCTGCTTTAGTCCTGCTTTAGACCTGCTTTAGTCCTGCTTTAGTCCTGGTTTAGTCCTGCTTTAGCCCTGCTTTAGCCCTGCTTTAGTCCTGCTTTAGTCCTGCTTTAGTCCTGCTTTAGACCTGCTTTAGACCTGGTTTAGTCCTGCTTTAGTCCTGCTTTAGTCCTGCTTTAGTCCTGGTTTAGTCCTGGTTTAGTCCTGCTTTAGTCCTGCTTTAGTCCTGCTTTAGTCCTGCTTTAGACCTACTTTAGACCTGCTTTAGTCCTGCTTTAGTCCTGCTTTAGTCCTGCTTTAGTCCTGCTTTAGTCCTGGTTTAGTCCTGGTTTAGTCCTGGTTTAGTCCTGCTTTAGTCCTGCTTTAGTCCTGCTTTAGACCTACTTTAGACCTACTTTAGTCCTGCTTTAGTCCTGCTTTAGTCCTGCTTTAGTCCTGGTTTAGTCCTGCTTTAGTCCTGCTTTAGTCCTGCTTTAGTCCTGCTTTAGTCCTGCTTTAGTCCTGCTTTAGACCTGCTTTAGTCCTGCTTTAGTCCTGCTTTAGTCCTGCTTTAGTCCTGCTTTAGACCTACTTTAGACCTACTTTAGACCTGCTTTAGACCTGCTTTAGTCCTGCTTTAGTCCTGCATTAGACCTGCATTAGACCTTGTTTAGTCCTGGTTATAGTCCTGCTTTAGTCCTGGTTTAGTCCTGCTTTAGTCCTGGTTTAGTCCTGCTTTAGTCCTGCTTTAGTCCTGGTTTAGACCTTGTTTAGTCCTGGTTATAGTCCTGCTTTAGTCCTGCTTTAGTCCTGGTTTAGTCCTGCTTTAGTCCTGGTTTAGTCCTGCTTTAGTCCTGCTTTAGTCCTGCTTTAGTCCTGGTTTAGTCCTGCTTTAGTCCTGGTTTAGTCCTGGTTTAGTCCTGCTTTAGTCCTGCTTTAGTCCTGCTTTAGTCCTGCTTTAGTCCTGCTTTAGTCCTGCTTTAGACCTGCTTTAGTCCTGCTTTAGTCCTGCTTTAGTCCTGGTTTAGTCCTGCTTTAGTCCTGCTTTAGTCCTGCTTTAGACCTGCTTTAGTCCTGCTTTAGTCCTGCTTTAGTCCTGGTTTAGTCCTGGTTTAGTCCTGCTTTAGTCCTGGTTTAGTCCTGCTTTAGTCCTGGTTTAGTCCTGCTTTAGTCCTGCTTTAGTCCTGCTTTAGACCTGCTTTAGTCCTGCTTTAGTCCTGCTTTAGTCCTGCTTTAGTCCTGGTTTAGTCCTGCTTTAGTTCTGGTTTAGTCCTGGTTTAGTCCTGCTTTAGTCCTGCTTTAGTCCTGCTTTAGTCCTGCTTTAGACCTGCTTTAGTCCTGCTTTAGTCCTGCTTTAGTCCTGCTTTAGTCCTGCTTTAGTCCTGCTTTAGTCCTGCTTTAGTCCTGCTTTAGTCCATATTTAGTCCTGCTTTAGTCCTGGTTTAGTCCTGCTTTAGTCCTGGTTTAGTCCTGCTTTAGTCCTGCTTTAGTCCTGCTTTAGTCCTGCTTTAGACCTGATTTAGACCTGGTTTAGTCCTGGTTTAGTCCTGCTTTAGACCTGCTTTAGTCCTGCTTTAGTCCTGCCTTAGACCTGCTTTAGTCCTGCTTTAGTCCTGGTTTAGTCCTGCTTTAGTCCTGCTTTAGTCCTGCTTTAGTCCTGCTTTAGTCCTGGTTTAGTCCTGGTTTAGTCCTGCTTTAGTCCTGGTTTAGTCCTGCTTTAGTCCTGGTTTAGTCCTGCTTTAGTCCTGCTTTAGTCCTGGTTTAGTCCTGCTTTAGTTCTGGTTTAGTCCTGGTTTAGTCCTGCTTTAGTCCTGCTTTAGTCCTGCTTTAGACCTGCTTTAGTCCTGCTTTAGTCCTGCTTTAGTCCTGCTTTAGTCCTGCTTTAGTCCCGCTTTAGTCCATATTTAGTCCTGCTTTAGTCCTGGTTTAGTCCTGGTTTAGTCCTGCTTTAGTCCTGGTTTAGTCCTGCTTTAGTCCTGCTTTAGTCCTGGTTTAGACCTGATTTAGTCCTGGTTTAGTCCTGGTTTAGTCCTGGTTTAGTCCTGGTTTAGACCTGCTTTAGTCCTGCTTTAGTCCTGCCTTAGACCTGCTTTAGTCCTGCTTTAGTCCTGCTTTAGTCCTGCTTTAGTCCTGCTTTAGTCCTGCTTTAGTCCTGCTTTAGTCCTGCTTTAGTCCTGGTTTAGTCCTGGTTTAGTCCTGCTTTAGTCCTGCTTTAGTCCTGGTTTAGTCCTGCTTTAGTCCTGGTTTAGTCCTGCTTTAGTCCTGCTTTAGTCCTGGTTTAGTCCTGGTTTAGTCCTGCTTTAGTCCTGCTTTAGTCCTGGTTTAGTCCTGCTTTAGTCCTGCTTTAGTCCTGGTTTAGTCCTGGTTTAGTCCTGCTTTAGTCCTGCTTTAGACCTGCTTTAGTCCTGCTTTAGTCCTGCTTTAGTCCAGGTTTAGTCCTGCTTTAGTCCTGCTTTAGTCCTGCTTTAGACCTGCTTTAGTCCTGCTTTAGTCCTGCTTTAGTCCTGCTTTAGTCCTGCTTTAGTCCTGGTTTAGTCCTGCTTTAGTCCTGGTTTAGTCCTGCTTTAGTCCTGGTTTAGTCCTGCTTTAGTCCTGCTTTAGTCCTGGTTTAGTCCTGCTTTAGTCCTGGTTTAGTCCTGGTTTAGTCCTGCTTTAGTCCTGCTTTAGTCCTGGTTTAGTCCTGGTTTAGTCTGCTTTAGACCTGCTTTAGACCTGCTTTAGTCCTGGTTTAGTCCTGCTTTAGTCCTGCTTTAGTCCTGATTTAGTCCTGCTTTAGTCCTGCTTTAGTCCTGCTTTAGTCCTGGTTTAGTCCTGCTTTAGTCCTGCTTTAGTCCTGCTTTAGTCCTGCTTTAGTCCTGCTTTAGTCCTGCTTTAGTCCTGGTTTAGTCCTGGTTTAGTCCTGGTTTAGTCCTGCTTTAGTCCTGCTTTAGTCCTGGTTTAGTCCTGGTTTAGTCCTGCTTTTGTCCTGCTTTAGTCCTGGTTTAGTCCTGGTTTAGTCCTGGTTTAGTCCTGGTTTAGTCCTGCTTTAGTCCTGCTTTAGTCCTGCTTTATTCCTGGTTTAGTCCTGCTTTAGTCCTGCTTTAGTCCTGCTTTAGTCCTGGTTTAGTCCTGGTTTAGTCCTGGTTTAGTCCTGCTTTAGTCCTGCTTTAGTCCTGGTTTAGTCCTGCTTTAGTCCTGGTTTAGTCCTGCTTTAGTCCTGCTTTAGTCCTGGTTTAGTCCTGCTTTAGTCCTGGTTTAGTCCTGCTTTAGTCCTGGTTTAGTCCTGGTTTAGTCCTGCTTTAGTCCTGCTTTAGTCCTGCTTTAGTCCTGGTTTAGTCCTGGTTTAGTCCTGCTTTAGTCCTGCTTTAGTCCCGCTTTAGTACATATTTAGTCCTGCTTTAGTCCTGCTTTAGTCCTGCTTTAGTCCTGTTTTAATCCAGTTTTGTCCTGCTTTAGTCCTGCTTTAGTCCTGTTTTAATCCAGTTTAGTCCTGCTTTAGACCTGCTTTAGACCTGCTTTAGTCCTGCTTTAGTCCTGCTTTAGTCCTGCTTTAGTCCTGGTTTAGTCCTGGTTTAGTCCTGGTTTAGTCTGCTTTAGACCTGCTTTAGTCCTGGTTTAGTCCTGGTTTAGTCCTGCTTTAGTCCTGATTTAGTCCTGCTTTAGTCCTGCTTTAGTCCTGCTTTAGTCCTGCTTTAGTCCTGCTTTAGTCCTGGTTTAGTCCTGCTTTAGTCCTGCTTTAGTCCTGGTTTAGTCCTGCTTTAGTCCTGCTTTAGTCCTGGTTTAGTCCTGCTTTAGACCTGCTTTAGTCCTGCTTTAGTCCTGCTTTAGTCCTGCTTTAGACCTGCTTTAGTCCTGGTTTAGTCCTGCTTTAGTCCTGGTTTAGACCTGCTTTAGTCCTGCTTTAGTCCTGCTTTAGTCCTGCTTTAGTCCTGCTTTAGTCCTGCTTTAGACCTGCTTTAGTCCTGCTTTAGTCCTGGTTTAGTCCTGCTTTAGTCCTGCTTTAGTCCTGGTTTAGTCCTGCTTTAGTCCTGCTTTAGTCCTGCTTTAGTCCTGGTTTAGTCCTGCTTTAGTCCTGCTTTAGACCTACTTTAGACCTACTTTAGACCTGCTTTAGACCTGCTTTAGTCCTGCTTTAGTCCTGCTTTAGTCCTGCTTTAGTCCTGCTTTAGTCCTGGTTTAGACCTTGTTTAGTCCTGGTTATAGTCCTGCTTTAGTCCTGCTTTAGTCCTGGTTTAGTCCTGCTTTAGTCCTGGTTTAGACCTTGTTTAGTCCTGGTTATAGTCCTGCTTTAGTCCTGCTTTAGTCCTGCTTTAGTCCTGGTTTAGTCCTGCTTTAGTCCTGGTTTAGTCCTGCTTTAGTCCTGCTTTAGTCCTGGTTTAGTCCTGCTTTAGTCCCGCTTTAGTCCCGCTTTAGTCCATATTTAGTCCTGCTTTAGACCTGGTTTAGTCCTGCTTTAGTCCTGGTTTAGTCCTGCTTTAGTCCTGCTTTAGTCCTGCTTTAGTCCTGCTTTAGACCTGCTTTAGTCCTGCTTTAGTCCTGCTTTAGTCCTGCTTTAGTCCTGGTTTAGTCCTGGTTTAGTCCTGGTTTAGTCTGCTTTAGACCTGCTTTAGTCCTGGTTTAGTCCTGGTTTAGTCCTGCTTTAGTCCTGATTTAGTCCTGCTTTAGTCCTGCTTTAGTCCTGCTTTAGTCCTGGTTTAGTCCTGCTTTAGTCCTGCTTTAGTCCTGCTTTAGTCCTGCTTTAGTCCTGGTTTAGTCCTGCTTTAGTCCTGGTTTAGTCCTGGTTTAGTCCTGCTTTAGTCCTGGTTTAGTCCTGGTTTAGTCCTGCTTTAGTCCTGCTTTAGTCCTGGTTTAGTCCTGCTTTAGTTCTGCTTTAGACCTGCTTTAGTCCTGCTTTAGTCCTGCTTTAGTCCTGGTTTAGTCCTGCTTTAGTCCTGCTTTAGTCCTGCTTTAGACCTGCTTTAGTCCTGCTTTAGTCCTGCTTTAGTCCTGCTTTAGTCCTGCTTTAGTCCTGGTTTAGTCCTGCTTTAGTCCTGGTTTAGTCCTGCTTTAGTCCTGGTTTAGTCCTGCTTTAGTCCTGCTTTAGTCCTGGTTTAGTCCTGCTTTAGTTCTGGTTTAGTCCTGGTTTAGTCCTGCTTTAGTCCTGCTTTAGTCCTGCTTTAGTCCTGCTTTAGACCTGCTTTAGTCCTGCTTTAGTCCTGCTTTAGTCCTGGTTTAGTCCTGGTTTAGTCCTGCTTTAGTCCTGCTTTAGTCCCGCTTTAGTCCATATTTAGTCCTGCTTTAGTCCTGGTTTAGTCCTGCTTTAGTCCTGCTTTAGTCCTGCTTTAGTCCTGCTTTAGTCCTGCTTTAGACCTGATTTAGTCCTGGTTTAGTCCTGGTTTAGTCATGGTTTAGTCCTGCTTTAGACCTGCTTTAGTCCTGCTTTAGTCCTGCCTTAGACCTGCTTTAGTCCTGGTTTAGTCCTGGTTTAGTCCTGCTGTAGTCCTGGTTTAGTCCTGCTTTAGTCCTGCTTTAGTCCTGGTTTAGTCCTGCTTTAGTCCTGCTTTAGTCCTGCTTTAGACCTGCTTTAGTCCTGCTTTAGTCCTGCTTTAGTCCTGCTTTAGTCCTGGTTTAGTCCTGGTTTAGTCCTGGTTTAGTCCTGGTTTAGTCCTGGTTTAGTCCTGCTTTAGTCCTGCTTTAGTCCTGCTTTAGTCCTGCTTTAGTCCTGGTTTAGTCCTGCTTTAGTCCTGCTTTAGTCCTGCTTTAGACCTGGTTTAGTCCTGGTTTAGTCCTGCTTTAGTCCTGGTTTAGTCCTGCTTTAGTCCTGCTTTAGTCCTGGTTTAGTCCTGCTTTAGTCCTGCTTTAGACCTGCTTTAGTCCTGCTTTAGTCCTGCTTTAGTCCTGCTTTAGTCCTGGTTTAGTCCTGCTTTAGTCCTGCTTTAGTCCTGCCTTAGACCTGCTTTAGTCCTGCTTTAGTCCTGCTTTAGTCCTGGTTTAGTCCTGCTTTAGTCCTGCTTTAGTCCTGCCTTAGACCTGCTTTAGTCCTGCTTTAGTCCTGCTTTAGTCCTGGTTTAGTCCTGCTTTAGTCCTGCTTTAGTCCTGCTTTAGTCCTGCTTTAGTCCTGCTTTAGTCCTGGTTTAGTCCTGCTTTAGTCCTGCTTTAGTCCTGCTTTAGACCTGGTTTAGTCCTGGTTTAGTCCCGCTTTAGTCCTGGTTTAGTCCTGCTTTAGTCCTACTTTAGTCCTGCTTTAGTCCTGCTTTAGTCCTGGTTTAGTCCTGCTTTAGTCCTGCTTTAGTCCTGCTTTAGACCTGGTTTAGTCCTGGTTTAGTCCTGCTTTAGTCCTGGTTTAGTCCTGCTTTAGTCCTGCTTTAGTCCTGGTTTAGTCCTGCTTTAGTCCTGCTTTAGACCTGCTTTAGTCCTGCTTTAGTCCTGCTTTAGTCCTGCTTTAGTCCTGGTTTAGTCCTGCTTTAGTCCTGCTTTAGTCCTGCCTTAGACCTGCTTTAGTCCTGCTTTAGTCCTGCTTTAGTCCTGGTTTAGTCCTGCTTTAGTCCTGCTTTAGTCCTGCCTTAGACCTGCTTTAGTCCTGCTTTAGTCCTGCTTTAGTCCTGGTTTAGTCCTGCTTTAGTCCTGCTTTAGTCCTGCTTTAGACCTGCTTTAGTCCTGCTTTAGTCCTGCCTTAGACCTGCTTTAGTCCTGCTTTAGTCCTGCTTTAGACCTGCTTTAGACCTGGTTTAGTCCTGGTTTAGTCCTGGTTTAGTCCTGCTTTAGTCCTGCTTTAGTCCTGCTTTAGTCTTGCTTTAGACTTGCTTTAGTCCTGCTTTAGACCTGCTTTAGACCTGGTTTAGTCCTGGTTTAGTCCTGCTTTAGTCCTGCTTTAGTCCTGCTTTAGACCTGCTTTAGTCCTGGTTTAGTCCTGCTTTAGTCCTGGTTTAGTCCTGCTTTAGACCTGCTTTAGTCCTGCTTTAGTCCTGCTTTAGTCCTGCTTTAGTCCTGTTTTAATCCTGCTTTAATCCTGCTTTAGTCCTGGTTTAGACCTGCTTTAGTCCTGCTTTAGTCCTGCTTTAGTCCTGCTTTAGTCCTGCTTTAGTCCTGCTTTAGACCTACTTTAAACCTACTTTAGACCTGCTTTAGACCTGCTTTAGTCCTGCTTTAGTCCTGCATTAGACCTGCTTTAGTCCTGCTTTAGTCCTGGTTTAGACCTTGTTTAGTCCTGGTTATAGTCCTGCTTTAGTCCTGGTTTAGTCCTGCTTTAGTCCTGGTTTAGTCCTGCTTTAGTCCTGCTTTAGTCCTGGTTTAGACCTTGTTTAGTCCTGGTTATAGTCCTGCTTTAGTCCTGCTTTAGTCCTGGTTTAGTCCTGCTTTAGTCCTGGTTTAGTCCTGCTTTAGTCCTGCTTTAGTCCTGCTTTAGTCCTGCTTTAGTCCTGGTTTAGTCCTGCTTTAGTCCTGGTTTAGTCCTGGTTTAGTCCTGCTTTAGTCCTGCTTTAGTCCTGCTTTAGTCCTGGTTTATTCCTGCTTTAGTCCTGCTTTAGACCTGCTTTAGTCCTGCTTTAGTCCTGCTTTAGTCCTGGTTTAGTCCTGCTTTAGTCCTGCTTTAGTCCTGCTTTAGACCTGCTTTAGTCCTGCTTTAGTCCTGCTTTAGTCCTGGTTTAGTCCTGGTTTAGTCCTGCTTTAGTCCTGGTTTAGTCCTGCTTTAGTCCTGGTTTAGTCCTGCTTTAGTCCTGCTTTAGTCCTGCTTTAGACCTGCTTTAGTCCTGCTTTAGTCCTGCTTTAGTCCTGCTTTAGTCCTGGTTTAGTCCTGCTTTAGTTCTGGTTTAGTCCTGGTTTAGTCCTGCTTTAGTCCTGCTTTAGTCCTGCTTTAGTCCTGCTTTAGACCTGCTTTAGTCCTGCTTTAGTCCTGCTTTAGTCCTGCTTTAGTCCTGCTTTAGTCCTGCTTTAGTCCTGCTTTAGTCCATATTTAGTCCTGCTTTAGTCCTGGTTTAGTCCTGCTTTAGTCCTGGTTTAGTCCTGCTTTAGTCCTGCTTTAGTCCTGCTTTAGTCCTGCTTTAGACCTGATTTAGTCCTGGTTTAGTCCTGGTTTAGTCCTGGTTTAGTCCTGCTTTAGTCCTGCTTTAGTCCTGCTTTAGTCCTGCTTTAGTCCTGGTTTAGTCCTGGTTTAGTCCTGCTTTAGTCCTGGTTTAGTCCTGCTTTAGTCCTGGTTTAGTCCTGCTTTAGTCCTGCTTTAGTCCTGGTTTAGTCCTGCTTTAGTTCTGGTTTAGTCCTGGTTTAGTCCTGCTTTAGTCCTGCTTTAGTCCTGCTTTAGTCCTGCTTTAGACCTGCTTTAGTCCTGCTTTAGTCCTGCTTTAGTCCTGCTTTAGTCCTGCTTTAGTCCCGCTTTAGTCCATATTTAGTCCTGCTTTAGTCCTGGTTTAGTCCTGGTTTAGTCCTGCTTTAGTCCTGGTTTAGTCCTGCTTTAGTCCTGCTTTAGTCCTGGTTTAGACCTGATTTAGTCCTGGTTTAGTCCTGGTTTAGTCCTGGTTTAGTCCTGGTTTAGACCTGCTTTAGTCCTGCTTTAGTCCTGCCTTAGACCTGCTTTAGTCCTGCTTTAGTCCTGCTTTAGTCCTGCTTTAGTCCTGCTTTAGTCCTGCTTTAGTCCTGCTTTAGACTTGCTTTAGACCTGGTTTAGTCCTGCTTTAGTCCTGGTTTAGTCCTGCTTTAGTCCTGCTTTAGACTTGCTTTAGACCTGCTTTAGACCTGGTTTAGTCCCGCTTTAGTCCTGCTTTAGACTTGCTTTAGACCTGCTTTAGACCTGGTTTAGTCCTGGTTTAGTCCTGCTTTAGTCCTGCTTTAGTCCTGGTTTAGTCCTGGTTTAGTCTGCTTTAGACCTGCTTTAGTCCTGGTTTAGTCCTGCTTTAGTCCTGGTTTAGTCCTGGTTTAGTCCTGCTTTAGTCCCGCTTTAGTCCCGCTTTAGTCCATATTTAGTCCTGCTTTGGTCCTGGTTTAGTCCTGCTTTAGTCCTGGTTTAGTCCTGCTTTAGTCCTGCTTTAGTCCTGCTTTAGTCCCGCTTTAGACCTGATTTAGTCCTGCTTTAGTCCTGCTTTAGTCCTGCTTTAGTCCTGGTTTAGTCCTGGTTTAGTCCTGGTTTAGTCTGCTTTAGACCTGCTTTAGTTCTGGTTTAGTCCTGGTTTAGTCCTGCTTTAGTCCTGATTTAGTCCTGCTTTAGTCCTGCTTTAGTCCTGCTTTAGTCCTGGTTTAGTCCTGCTTTAGTCCTGGTTTAGTCCTGGTTTAGTCCTGCTTTAGTCCTGGTTTAGTCCTGGTTTAGTCCTGCTTTAGTCCTGCTTTAATCCTGGTTTAGTCCTGCTTTAGTCCTGATTTAGTCCTGCTTTAGTCCTGCTTTAGTCCTGCTTTAGTCCTGCTTTAGTCCTGGTTTAGTCCTGCTTTAGTCCTGGTTTAGTCCTGGTTTAGTCCTGCTTTAGTCCTGGTTTAGTCCTGCTTTAGTCCTGCTTTAGTCCTGGTTTAGTCCTGCTTTAGTCCTGCTTTAGTCCTGCTTTAGTCCTGCTTTAGTCCTGGTTTAGTCCTGCTTTAGTCCTGGTTTAGTCCTGCTTTAGTCCTGGTTTAGTCCTGCTTTAGTCCTGCTTTAGTCCTGCTTTAGTCCTGCTTTAGTCCTGGTTTAGTCCTGCTTTAGTCCTGGTTTAGTCCTGCTTTAGACCTGCTTTAGTCCTGGTTTAGTCCTGCTTTAGTTCTGGTTTAGTCCTGGTTTAGTCCTGCTTTAGTCCTGCTTTAGTCCTGGTTTAGTCCTGCTTTAGTTCTGGTTTAGTCCTGGTTTAGTCCTGCTTTAGTCCTGCTTTAGTCCTGCTTTAGACCTGCTTTAGTCCTGCTTTAGTCCTGCTTTAGTCCTGCTTTAGTCCATATTTTGTCCTGCTTTAGTCCTGGTTTAGTCCTGCTTTAGTCCTGCTTTAGTCCTGCTTTAGTCCTGCTTTAGTCCTGGTTTAGTCCTGCTTTAGTCCTGCTTTAGTCCTGCTTTAGTCCTGGTTTAGTCCTGGTTTAGTCCTGGTTTAGTCCTGCTTTAGTCCTGGTTTAGTCCTGCTTTATTCCTGCTTTAGTCCTGGTTTAGTCCTGGTTTAGTCCTGCTTTAGTCCTGGTTTAGTCCTGCTTTAGTCCTGCTTTAGTCCTGCTTTAGTCCTGCTGTAGTCCTGGTTTAGTCCTGCTTTAGTCCTGCTTTAGTCCTGGTTTAGTCCTGCTTTAGACCTGCTTTAGACCTGCTTTAGTCCTGCTTTAGTCCTGCTTTAGACTTGCTTTAGACCTGCTTTAGAACTGGTTTAGTCCTGGTTTAGTCCTGCTTTAGTCCTGCTTTAGTCCTGCTTTAGTCCTGGATTAGTCCTGCTTTAGTCCTGCTTTAGTCCTGCTTTAGTCCTGCTTTAGACTTGCTTTAGACCTGCTTTAGAACTGGTTTAGTCCTGGTTTAGTCCTGCTTTAGTCCTGCTTTAGTCCTGCTTTAGTCCTGGTTTAGTCCTGCTTTAGTCCTGCTTTAGTCCTGCTTTAGACCTGGTTTAGTCCTGGTTTAGTCCTGCTTTAGTCCTGGTTTAGTCCTGCTTTAGTCCTGCTTTAGTCCTGGTTTAGTCCTGCTTTAGTCCTGCTTTAGACCTGCTTTAGTCCTGCTTTAGAACTGGTTTAGTCCTGGTTTAGTCCTGCTTTAGTCCTGCTTTAGTCCTGCTTTAGTCCTGGTTTAGTCCTGCTTTAGTCCTGCTTTAGTCCTGCTTTAGACCTGGTTTAGTCCTGGTTTAGTCCTGCTTTAGTCCTGGTTTAGTCCTGCTTTAGTCCTGCTTTAGTCCTGGTTTAGTCCTGCTTTATTCCTGCTTTAGTCCTGGTTTAGTCCTGCTTTAGACCTGCTTTAGTCCTGCTTTAGACTTGCTTTAGTCCTGCTTTAGTCTTGCTTTAGTCCTGCTTTAGTCCTGGTTTAGTCCTGGTTTAGTCCTGCTTTAGTCCTGCCTTAGTCCTGCTTTAGTCCTGCTTTAGTCCTGCTTTAGTCCTGCTTTAGTCCTGCTTTAGTCCTGCTTTAGTCCTGGTTTAGTCCTGGTTTAGACCTGCTTTAGTCCTGCTTTAGTCCTGCTTTAGTCCTGCTTTAGACCTGCTTTAGTCCTGCTTTAGTCCTGCTTTAGACCTGCTTTAGTCCTGCTTTAGTCCTGCTTTAGTCCTGGTTTAGTCCTGCTTTAGACCTGGTTTAGTCCTTCTTTAGTCCTGCTTTAGTCCTGCTTTAGTCCTGCTTTAGTCCTGCTTTAGTCCTGGTTTAGTCCTGGTTTAGACCTGCTTTAGACCTGCTTTAGTCCTGCTTTAGTCCTGCTTTAGTCCTGCTTTAGTCCTGCTTTAGTCCTGCTTTAGTCCTGCTTTAGACCTGCTTTAGTCCTGCTTTAGTCCTGCTTTAGACCTGCTTTAGTCCTGCTTTAGTCCTTCTTTAGTCCTGCTTTAGTCCTGCTTTAGTCCTGCTTTAGTCCTGCTTTAGTCCTGCTTTAGTCCTTCTTTAGACCTGCTTTAGTCCTGGTTTAGTCTGCTTTAGACCTGCTTTAGTCCTGCTTTAGTCCTGCTTTAGTCCTGCTTTAGTCCTGCTTTAGTCCTGCTTTAGTCCTGGTTTAGACCTTGTTTAGTCCTGCTTTAGTCCTGGTTTAGTCCTGCTTTAGTCCTGCTTTAGTCTTGTTTAGTCCTGGTTATAGTCCTGCTTTAGTCCTGGTTTAGTCCTGCTTTAGTCCTGGTTTAGTCCTGCTTTAGTCCTGCTTTAGTCCTGGTTTAGTCCTGGTTTAGTCTGCTTTAGACCTGCTTTAGTCCTGGTTTAGTCCTGCTTTAGTCCTGGTTTAGTCCTGGTTTAGTCCTGCTTTAGTCCCGCTTTAGTCCCGCTTTAGTCCATATTTAGTCCTGCTTTAGTCCTGGTTTAGTCCCGCTTTAGTCCATATTTAGTCCTGCTTTAGTCCTGCTTTAGACCTGATTTAGTCCTGCTTTAGTCCTGCTTTAGTCCTGGTTTAGTCCTAGTTTAGTCCTGGTTTAGTCTGCTTTAGACCTGCTTTAGACCTGCTTTAGTCCTGCTTTAGTCCTGGTTTAGTCCTGCTTTAGTCCTGGTTTAGTCCTGGTTTAGTCCTGCTTTAGTCCTGATTTAGTCCTGCTTTAGTCCTGCTTTAGTCCTGCTTTAGACCTGCTTTAGTCCTGGTTTAGTCCTGCTTTAGTCCTGCTTTAGTCCTGCTTTAGTCCTGGTTTAGTCCTGGTTTAGTCCTGCTTTAGTCCTGCTTTAGTCCTGCTTTAGTCCTGCTTTAGTCCTGCTTTAGTCCTGGTTTAGTCCTGCTTTAGTCCTGGTTTAGTCCTGGTTTAGTCCTGGTTTAGTCCTGCTTTAGTCCTGCTTTAGTCCTGGCTTTAGTCCTGCTTTAGTCCTGCTTTAGACCTGCTTTAGTCCTGCTTTAGTCCTGCTTTAGTCCTGGTTTAGTCCTGCTTTAGTCCTGCTTTAGTCCTGCTTTAGACCTGCTTTAGTCCTGCTTTAGTCCTGCTTTAGTCCTGCTTTAGTCCTGCTTTAGTCCTGGTTTAGTCCTGCTTTAGTCCTGGTTTAGTCCTGCTTTAGTTCTGGTTTAGTCCTGGTTTAGTCCTGGTTTAGTCCTGGTTTAGTCCTGCTTTAGTCCTGCTTTAGTCCTGCTTTAGTCCTGGTTTAGTCCTGGTTTAGTCCTGCTTTAGTCCTGGTTTAGTCCTGCTTTAGTCCTGCTTTAGTCCTGGTTTAGTCCTGCTTTAGTCCTGCTTTAGTCCTGCTTTAGTCCTGCTTTAGACCTGCTTTAGTCCTGCTTTAGTCCTGCTTTAGTCCTGCTTTAGTCCTGCTTTAGTCCTGGTTTAGTCCTGCTTTAGTCCTGCTTTAGTCCTGGTTTAGTCCTGCTTTAGTCCTGCTTTAGTCCTGCTTTAGTCCTGCTTTAGACCTGATTTAGTCCTGGTTTAGTCCTGGTTTAGTCCTGGTTTAGTCCTGCTTTAGTCCTGGTTTAGTCCTGCTTTAGTCCTGCTTTAGTCCTGCTTTAGTCCTGCTTTAGACCTGATTTAGTCCTGGTTTAGTCCTGGTTTAGTCCTGCTTTAGACCTGCTTTAGTCCTGCTGTAGTCCTGTTGTAGTCCTGGTTTAGTCCTGCTTTAGTCCTGCTTTAGTCCTGCTTTAGTCCTGCTTTAGACCTGCTTTAGTCCTGCTTTAGTCCTGCTTTAGTCCTGCTTTAGTCCTGGTTTAGTCCTGGTTTAGTCCTGCTTTAGTCCTGCTTTAGTCCTGGTTTAGTCCTGGTTTAGTCCTGCTTTAGTCCTGCTTTAGTCCTGGTTTAGTCCTGCTTTAGTCCTGCTTTAGTCCTGGTTTAGTCCTGCTTTAGTCCTGCTTTAGACTTGCTTTAGACCTGCTTTAGACCTGGTTTAGTCCTGCTTTAGTCCTGGTTTAGTCCTGCTTTAGTCCTGCTTTAGTCCTGGTTTAGTCCTGCTTTAGTCCTGCTTTAGTCCTGCTTTAGTCCTGCTTTAGTCCTGGTTTAGTCCTGGTTTAGTCCTGCTTTAGTCCTGGTTTAGTCCTGCTTTAGTCCTGGTTTAGTCCTGCTTTAGTCCTGCTTTAGTCCTGGTTTAGTCCTGCTTTAGTTCTGGTTTAGTCCTGGTTTAGTCCTGCTTTAGTCCTGCTTTAGTCCTGCTTTAGTCCTGCTTTAGACCTGCTTTAGTCCTGCTTTAGTCCTGCTTTAGTCCTGCTTTAGTCCTGCTTTAGTCCCGCTTTAGTCCATATTTAGTCCTGCTTTAGTCCTGGTTTAGTCCTGGTTTAGTCCTGCTTTAGTCCTGGTTTAGTCCTGCTTTAGTCCTGCTTTAGTCCTGGTTTAGACCTGATTTAGTCCTGGTTTAGTCCTGGTTTAGTCCTGGTTTAGTCCTGGTTTAGACCTGCTTTAGTCCTGCTTTAGTCCTGCCTTAGACCTGCTTTAGTCCTGCTTTAGTCCTGCTTTAGTCCTGCTTTAGTCCTGCTTTAGTCCTGCTTTAGTCCTGCTTTAGACTTGCTTTAGACCTGGTTTAGTCCTGCTTTAGTCCTGGTTTAGTCCTGCTTTAGTCCTGCTTTAGACTTGCTTTAGACCTGCTTTAGACCTGGTTTAGTCCCGCTTTAGTCCTGCTTTAGACTTGCTTTAGACCTGCTTTAGACCTGGTTTAGTCCTGGTTTAGTCCTGCTTTAGTCCTGCTTTAGTCCTGGTTTAGTCCTGGTTTAGTCTGCTTTAGACCTGCTTTAGTCCTGGTTTAGTCCTGCTTTAGTCCTGGTTTAGTCCTGGTTTAGTCCTGCTTTAGTCCCGCTTTAGTCCCGCTTTAGTCCATATTTAGTCCTGCTTTGGTCCTGGTTTAGTCCTGCTTTAGTCCTGGTTTAGTCCTGCTTTAGTCCTGCTTTAGTCCTGCTTTAGTCCCGCTTTAGACCTGATTTAGTCCTGCTTTAGTCCTGCTTTAGTCCTGCTTTAGTCCTGGTTTAGTCCTGGTTTAGTCCTGGTTTAGTCTGCTTTAGACCTGCTTTAGTTCTGGTTTAGTCCTGGTTTAGTCCTGCTTTAGTCCTGATTTAGTCCTGCTTTAGTCCTGCTTTAGTCCTGCTTTAGTCCTGGTTTAGTCCTGCTTTAGTCCTGGTTTAGTCCTGGTTTAGTCCTGCTTTAGTCCTGGTTTAGTCCTGGTTTAGTCCTGCTTTAGTCCTGCTTTAATCCTGGTTTAGTCCTGCTTTAGTCCTGATTTAGTCCTGCTTTAGTCCTGCTTTAGTCCTGCTTTAGTCCTGCTTTAGTCCTGGTTTAGTCCTGCTTTAGTCCTGGTTTAGTCCTGGTTTAGTCCTGCTTTAGTCCTGGTTTAGTCCTGCTTTAGTCCTGCTTTAGTCCTGGTTTAGTCCTGCTTTAGTCCTGCTTTAGTCCTGCTTTAGTCCTGCTTTAGTCCTGGTTTAGTCCTGCTTTAGTCCTGGTTTAGTCCTGCTTTAGTCCTGGTTTAGTCCTGCTTTAGTCCTGCTTTAGTCCTGCTTTAGTCCTGCTTTAGTCCTGGTTTAGTCCTGCTTTAGTCCTGGTTTAGTCCTGCTTTAGACCTGCTTTAGTCCTGGTTTAGTCCTGCTTTAGTTCTGGTTTAGTCCTGGTTTAGTCCTGCTTTAGTCCTGCTTTAGTCCTGGTTTAGTCCTGCTTTAGTTCTGGTTTAGTCCTGGTTTAGTCCTGCTTTAGTCCTGCTTTAGTCCTGCTTTAGACCTGCTTTAGTCCTGCTTTAGTCCTGCTTTAGTCCTGCTTTAGTCCATATTTTGTCCTGCTTTAGTCCTGGTTTAGTCCTGCTTTAGTCCTGCTTTAGTCCTGCTTTAGTCCTGCTTTAGTCCTGGTTTAGTCCTGCTTTAGTCCTGCTTTAGTCCTGCTTTAGTCCTGGTTTAGTCCTGGTTTAGTCCTGGTTTAGTCCTGCTTTAGTCCTGGTTTAGTCCTGCTTTATTCCTGCTTTAGTCCTGGTTTAGTCCTGGTTTAGTCCTGCTTTAGTCCTGGTTTAGTCCTGCTTTAGTCCTGCTTTAGTCCTGCTTTAGTCCTGCTGTAGTCCTGGTTTAGTCCTGCTTTAGTCCTGCTTTAGTCCTGGTTTAGTCCTGCTTTAGACCTGCTTTAGACCTGCTTTAGTCCTGCTTTAGTCCTGCTTTAGACTTGCTTTAGACCTGCTTTAGAACTGGTTTAGTCCTGGTTTAGTCCTGCTTTAGTCCTGCTTTAGTCCTGCTTTAGTCCTGGATTAGTCCTGCTTTAGTCCTGCTTTAGTCCTGCTTTAGTCCTGCTTTAGACTTGCTTTAGACCTGCTTTAGAACTGGTTTAGTCCTGGTTTAGTCCTGCTTTAGTCCTGCTTTAGTCCTGCTTTAGTCCTGGTTTAGTCCTGCTTTAGTCCTGCTTTAGTCCTGCTTTAGACCTGGTTTAGTCCTGGTTTAGTCCTGCTTTAGTCCTGGTTTAGTCCTGCTTTAGTCCTGCTTTAGTCCTGGTTTAGTCCTGCTTTAGTCCTGCTTTAGACCTGCTTTAGTCCTGCTTTAGAACTGGTTTAGTCCTGGTTTAGTCCTGCTTTAGTCCTGCTTTAGTCCTGCTTTAGTCCTGGTTTAGTCCTGCTTTAGTCCTGCTTTAGTCCTGCTTTAGACCTGGTTTAGTCCTGGTTTAGTCCTGCTTTAGTCCTGGTTTAGTCCTGCTTTAGTCCTGCTTTAGTCCTGGTTTAGTCCTGCTTTATTCCTGCTTTAGTCCTGGTTTAGTCCTGCTTTAGACCTGCTTTAGTCCTGCTTTAGACTTGCTTTAGTCCTGCTTTAGTCTTGCTTTAGTCCTGCTTTAGTCCTGGTTTAGTCCTGGTTTAGTCCTGCTTTAGTCCTGCCTTAGTCCTGCTTTAGTCCTGCTTTAGTCCTGCTTTAGTCCTGCTTTAGTCCTGCTTTAGTCCTGCTTTAGTCCTGGTTTAGTCCTGGTTTAGACCTGCTTTAGTCCTGCTTTAGTCCTGCTTTAGTCCTGCTTTAGACCTGCTTTAGTCCTGCTTTAGTCCTGCTTTAGACCTGCTTTAGTCCTGCTTTAGTCCTGCTTTAGTCCTGGTTTAGTCCTGCTTTAGACCTGGTTTAGTCCTTCTTTAGTCCTGCTTTAGTCCTGCTTTAGTCCTGCTTTAGTCCTGCTTTAGTCCTGGTTTAGTCCTGGTTTAGACCTGCTTTAGACCTGCTTTAGTCCTGCTTTAGTCCTGCTTTAGTCCTGCTTTAGTCCTGCTTTAGTCCTGCTTTAGTCCTGCTTTAGACCTGCTTTAGTCCTGCTTTAGTCCTGCTTTAGACCTGCTTTAGTCCTGCTTTAGTCCTTCTTTAGTCCTGCTTTAGTCCTGCTTTAGTCCTGCTTTAGTCCTGCTTTAGTCCTGCTTTAGTCCTTCTTTAGACCTGCTTTAGTCCTGGTTTAGTCTGCTTTAGACCTGCTTTAGTCCTGCTTTAGTCCTGCTTTAGTCCTGCTTTAGTCCTGCTTTAGTCCTGCTTTAGTCCTGGTTTAGACCTTGTTTAGTCCTGCTTTAGTCCTGGTTTAGTCCTGCTTTAGTCCTGCTTTAGTCCTGGTTTAGACCTTGTTTAGTCCTGGTTATAGTCCTGCTTTAGTCCTGGTTTAGTCCTGCTTTAGTCCTGGTTTAGTCCTGCTTTAGTCCTGCTTTAGTCCTGGTTTAGTCCTGGTTTAGTCTGCTTTAGACCTGCTTTAGTCCTGGTTTAGTCCTGCTTTAGTCCTGGTTTAGTCCTGGTTTAGTCCTGCTTTAGTCCCGCTTTAGTCCCGCTTTAGTCCATATTTAGTCCTGCTTTAGTCCTGGTTTAGTCCCGCTTTAGTCCATATTTAGTCCTGCTTTAGTCCTGCTTTAGACCTGATTTAGTCCTGCTTTAGTCCTGCTTTAGTCCTGGTTTAGTCCTAGTTTAGTCCTGGTTTAGTCTGCTTTAGACCTGCTTTAGACCTGCTTTAGTCCTGCTTTAGTCCTGGTTTAGTCCTGCTTTAGTCCTGGTTTAGTCCTGGTTTAGTCCTGCTTTAGTCCTGATTTAGTCCTGCTTTAGTCCTGCTTTAGTCCTGCTTTAGACCTGCTTTAGTCCTGGTTTAGTCCTGCTTTAGTCCTGCTTTAGTCCTGCTTTAGTCCTGGTTTAGTCCTGGTTTAGTCCTGCTTTAGTCCTGCTTTAGTCCTGCTTTAGTCCTGCTTTAGTCCTGGTTTAGTCCTGGTTTAGTCCTGCTTTAGTCCTGGTTTAGTCCTGGTTTAGTCCTGCTTTAGTCCTGCTTTAGTCCTGGTTTAGTCCTGCTTTAGTCCTGCTTTAGACCTGCTTTAGTCCTGCTTTAGTCCTGCTTTAGTCCTGGTTTAGTCCTGCTTTAGTCCTGCTTTAGTCCTGCTTTAGACCTGCTTTAGTCCTGCTTTAGTCCTGCTTTAGTCCTGCTTTAGTCCTGCTTTAGTCCTGGTTTAGTCCTGCTTTAGTCCTGGTTTAGTCCTGCTTTAGTTCTGGTTTAGTCCTGGTTTAGTCCTGGTTTAGTCCTGGTTTAGTCCTGCTTTAGTCCTGCTTTAGTCCTGCTTTAGTCCTGGTTTAGTCCTGGTTTAGTCCTGCTTTAGTCCTGGTTTAGTCCTGCTTTAGTCCTGCTTTAGTCCTGGTTTAGTCCTGCTTTAGTCCTGCTTTAGTCCTGCTTTAGTCCTGCTTTAGACCTGCTTTAGTCCTGCTTTAGTCCTGCTTTAGTCCTGCTTTAGTCCTGCTTTAGTCCTGGTTTAGTCCTGCTTTAGTCCTGCTTTAGTCCTGCTTTAGTCCTGCTTTAGTCCTGCTTTAGTCCTGCTTTAGTCCTGCTTTAGACCTGATTTAGTCCTGGTTTAGTCCTGGTTTAGTCCTGGTTTAGTCCTGCTTTAGTCCTGGTTTAGTCCTGCTTTAGTCCTGCTTTAGTCCTGCTTTAGTCCTGCTTTAGACCTGATTTAGTCCTGGTTTAGTCCTGGTTTAGTCCTGCTTTAGACCTGCTTTAGTCCTGCTGTAGTCCTGTTGTAGTCCTGGTTTAGTCCTGCTTTAGTCCTGCTTTAGTCCTGCTTTAGTCCTGCTTTAGACCTGCTTTAGTCCTGCTTTAGTCCTGCTTTAGTCCTGCTTTAGTCCTGGTTTAGTCCTGGTTTAGTCCTGGTTTAGTCCTGCTTTAGTCCTGGTTTAGTCCTGGTTTAGTCCTGCTTTAGTCCTGCTTTAGTCCTGGTTTAGTCCTGCTTTAGTCCTGCTTTAGTCCTGGTTTAGTCCTGCTTTAGTCCTGCTTTAGACTTGCTTTAGACCTGCTTTAGACCTGGTTTAGTCCTGCTTTAGTCCTGGTTTAGTCCTGCTTTAGTCCTGCTTTAGACTTGCTTTAGACCTGCTTTAGACCTGGTTTAGTCCTGCTTTAGTCCTGCTTTAGTCCTGCTTTAGTCCTACTTTAGTCCTGCTTTAGTCCCGCTTTAGTCCTGGTTTAGTCCTGGTTTAGTCCTGGTTTAGTCCTGCTTTAGTCCTGCTTTAGTCCTGCTTTAGTCCTGGTTTAGTCCTGCTTTAGTCCTGCTTTAGTCCTGCTTTAGACCTACTTTAGACCTGGTTTAGACCTTGTTTAGTCCTGCTTTAGTCCTGGTTTAGTCCTGCTTTAGTCCTGGTTTAGTCCTGCTTTAGTCCTACTTTAGTCCTGCTTTAGTCCTGCTTTAGTCCTGGTTTAGTCCTGGTTTAGTCCTGGTTTAGTCCTGCTTTAGTCCTGCTTTAGTCCTGCTTTAGTCCTGCATTAGACCTGCATTTGACCTGCTTTAGTCCTGCTTTAGTCCTGCTTTAGTCCTGCTTTAGTCCTGGTTTAGACCTTGTTTAGTCCTGGTTATTGTCCTGCTTTAGTCCTGCTTTAGTCCTGGTTTAGTCCTGCTTTAGTCCTGGTTTAGTCCTGCTTTAGTCCTGCTTTAGTCCTGGTTTAGACCTTGTTTAGTCCTGGTTATAGTCCTGCTTTAGTCCTGCTTTAGTCCTGGTTTAGTCCTGCTTTAGTCCTGGTTTAGTCCTGCTTTAGTCCTGCTTTAGTCCTGGTTTAGTCCTGGTTTAGTCTGCTTTAGACCTGCTTTAGTCCTGGTTTAGTCCTGCTTTAGTCCTGGTTTAGTCCTGCTTTAGTCCCGCTTTAGTCCCGCTTTAGTCCCGCTTTAGTCCATATTTAGTCCTGCTTTAGTCCTGGTTTAGTCCTGCTTTAGTCCTGGTTTAGTCCTGCTTTAGTCCTGCTTTAGTCCTGCTTTAGTCCTGCTTTAGACCTGATTTAGTCCTGCTTTAGTCCTGCTTTAGTCCTGCTTTAGTCCTGCTTTAGTCCTGGTTTAGTCCTGGTTTAGTCCTGGTTTAGTCTGCTTTAGACCTGCTTTAGTCCTGGTTTAGTCCTGGTTTAGTCCTGCTTTAGTCCTGATTTAGTCCTGCTTTAGTCCTGCTTTAGTCCTGCTTTAGTCCTGGTTTAGTCCTGGTTTAGTCCTGCTTTAGTCCTGGTTTAGTCCTGGTTTAGTCCTGCTTTAGTCCTGGTTTAGTCCTGGTTTAGTCCTGCTTTAGTCCTGCTTTAGTCCTGGTTTAGTCCTGCTTTAGTCCTGCTTTAGTCCTGATTTAGTCTTGCTTTAGTCCTGCTTTAGTCCTGCTTTAGTCCTGGTTTAGTCCTGGTTTAGTCCTGCTTTAGTCCTGGTTTAGTCCTGGTTTAGTCCTGCTTTAGTCCTGGTTTAGTCCTGGTTTAGTCCTGCTTTAGTCCTGCTTTAGTCCTGCTTTAGTCCTGGTTTAGTCCTGCTTTAGTCCTGCTTTAGTCCTGATTTAGTCCTGCTTTAGTCCTGCTTTAGTCCTGCTTTAGTCCTGGTTTAGTCCTGGTTTAGTCCTGCTTTAGTCCTGGTTTAGTCCTGGTTTAGTCCTGCTTTAGTCCTGGTTTAGTCCTGCTTTAGTCCTGCTTTAGTCCTGCTTTAGTCCTGGTTTAGTCCTGCTTTAGTCCTGGTTTAGTCCTGCTTTAGTCCTGCTTTAGTCCTGCTTTAGTCCTGGTTTAGTCCTGCTTTAGTCCTGCTTTAGTCCTGTTTAGTCCTGCTTTAGTCCTGCTTTAGACTTGCTTTAGACCTGCTTTAGACCTGGTTTAGTCCTGCTTTAGTCCTGGTTTAGTCCTGCTTTAGTCCTGCTTTAGACTTGCTTTAGACCTGCTTTAGTCCTGCATTAGACCTGCATTTGACCTGCTTTAGTCCTGCTTTAGTCCTGCTTTAGTCCTGCTTTAGTCCTGGTTTAGACCTTGTTTAGTCCTGGTTATAGTCCTGCTTTAGTCCTGCTTTAGTCCTGGTTTAGTCCTGCTTTAGTCCTGGTTTAGTCCTGCTTTAGTCCTGCTTTAGTCCTGGTTTAGACCTTGTTTAGTCCTCGTTATAGTCCTGCTTTAGTCCTGCTTTAGTCCTGGTTTAGTCCTGCTTTAGTCCTGGTTTAGTCCTGCTTTAGTCCTGCTTTAGTCCTGGTTTAGTCCTGGTTTAGTCTGCTTTAGACCTGCTTTAGTCCTGGTTTAGTCCTGCTTTAGTCCTGGTTTAGTCCTGCTTTAGTCCCGCTTTAGTCCCGCTTTAGTCCCGCTTTAGTCCATATTTAGTCCTGCTTTAGTCCTGGTTTAGTCCTGCTTTAGTCCTGGTTTAGTCCTGCTTTAGTCCTGCTTTAGTCCTGCTTTAGTCCTGCTTTAGACCTGATTTAGTCCTGCTTTAGTCCTGCTTTAGTCCTGCTTTAGTCCTGCTTTAGTCCTGGTTTAGTCCTGGTTTAGTCCTGGTTTAGTCTGCTTTAGACCTGCTTTAGTCCTGGTTTAGTCCTGGTTTAGTCCTGCTTTAGTCCTGATTTAGTCCTGCTTTAGTCCTGCTTTAGTCCTGCTTTAGTCCTGGTTTAGTCCTGGTTTAGTCCTGCTTTAGTCCTGGTTTAGTCCTGGTTTAGTCCTGCTTTAGTCCTGGTTTAGTCCTGGTTTAGTCCTGCTTTAGTCCTGCTTTAGTCCTGGTTTAGTCCTGCTTTAGTCCTGCTTTAGACTTGCTTTAGACCTGCTTTAGACCTGCTTTAGTCCTGCTTTAGTCCTGCTTTAGTCCTGCTTTAGTCCTGCTTTAGTCCTGGTTTAGTCCTGGTTTAGTCCTGCTTTAGTCCTGGTTTAGTCCTGCTTTAGTCCTGCTTTAGTCCTGGTTTAGTCCTGCTTTAGTCCTGCTTTAGTCCTGCTTTAGTCCTGCTTTAGACCTGCTTTAGTCCTGCTTTAGTCCTGCTTTAGTCCTGCTTTAGTCCTGCTTTAGTCCTGGTTTAGTCCTGCTTTAGTCCTGCTTTAGTCCTGGTTTAGTCCTGCTTTAGTCCTGCTTTAGTCCTGCTTTAGTCCTGCTTTAGACCTGATTTAGTCCTGGTTTAGTCCTGGTTTAGTCCTGGTTTAGTCCTGCTTTAGTCCTGGTTTAGTCCTGCTTTAGTCCTGCTTTAGTCCTGCTTTAGTCCTGCTTTAGACCTGATTTAGTCCTGGTTTAGTCCTGGTTTAGTCCTGCTTTAGACCTGCTTTAGTCCTGCTGTAGTCCTGCTGTAGTCCTGGTTTAGTCCTGCTTTAGTCCTGCTTTAGTCCTGCTTTAGTCCTGCTTTAGACCTGCTTTAGTCCTGCTTTAGTCCTGCTTTAGTCCTGCTTTAGTCCTGGTTTAGTCCTGGTTTAGTCCTGCTTTAGTCCTGCTTTAGTCCTGGTTTAGTCCTGGTTTAGTCCTGCTTTAGTCCTGCTTTAGTCCTGGTTTAGTCCTGCTTTAGTCCTGCTTTAGTCCTGGTTTAGTCCTGCTTTAGTCCTGCTTTAGACTTGCTTTAGACCTGCTTTAGACCTGGTTTAGTCCTGCTTTAGTCCTGGTTTAGTCCTGCTTTAGTCCTGCTTTAGACTTGCTTTAGACCTGCTTTAGACCTGGTTTAGTCCTGCTTTAGTCCTGCTTTAGTCCTGCTTTAGTCCTACTTTAGTCCTGCTTTAGTCCCGCTTTAGTCCTGGTTTAGTCCTGGTTTAGTCCTGGTTTAGTCCTGCTTTAGTCCTGCTTTAGTCCTGCTTTAGTCCTGGTTTAGTCCTGCTTTAGTCCTGCTTTAGTCCTGCTTTAGACCTACTTTAGACCTGGTTTAGACCTTGTTTAGTCCTGCTTTAGTCCTGGTTTAGTCCTGCTTTAGTCCTGGTTTAGTCCTGCTTTAGTCCTACTTTAGTCCTGCTTTAGTCCTGCTTTAGTCCTGGTTTAGTCCTGGTTTAGTCCTGGTTTAGTCCTGCTTTAGTCCTGCTTTAGTCCTGCTTTAGTCCTGCATTAGACCTGCATTTGACCTGCTTTAGTCCTGCTTTAGTCCTGCTTTAGTCCTGCTTTAGTCCTGGTTTAGACCTTGTTTAGTCCTGGTTATAGTCCTGCTTTAGTCCTGCTTTAGTCCTGGTTTAGTCCTGCTTTAGTCCTGGTTTAGTCCTGCTTTAGTCCTGCTTTAGTCCTGGTTTAGACCTTGTTTAGTCCTGGTTATAGTCCTGCTTTAGTCCTGCTTTAGTCCTGGTTTAGTCCTGCTTTAGTCCTGGTTTAGTCCTGCTTTAGTCCTGCTTTAGTCCTGGTTTAGTCCTGGTTTAGTCTGCTTTAGACCTGCTTTAGTCCTGGTTTAGTCCTGCTTTAGTCCTGGTTTAGTCCTGCTTTAGTCCCGCTTTAGTCCCGCTTTAGTCCCGCTTTAGTCCATATTTAGTCCTGCTTTAGTCCTGGTTTAGTCCTGCTTTAGTCCTGGTTTAGTCCTGCTTTAGTCCTGCTTTAGTCCTGCTTTAGTCCTGCTTTAGACCTGATTTAGTCCTGCTTTAGTCCTGCTTTAGTCCTGCTTTAGTCCTGCTTTAGTCCTGGTTTAGTCCTGGTTTAGTCCTGGTTTAGTCTGCTTTAGACCTGCTTTAGTCCTGGTTTAGTCCTGGTTTAGTCCTGCTTTAGTCCTGATTTAGTCCTGCTTTAGTCCTGCTTTAGTCCTGCTTTAGTCCTGGTTTAGTCCTGGTTTAGTCCTGCTTTAGTCCTGGTTTAGTCCTGGTTTAGTCCTGCTTTAGTCCTGGTTTAGTCCTGGTTTAGTCCTGCTTTAGTCCTGCTTTAGTCCTGGTTTAGTCCTGCTTTAGTCCTGCTTTAGTCCTGATTTAGTCCTGCTTTAGTCCTGCTTTAGTCCTGCTTTAGTCCTGGTTTAGTCCTGGTTTAGTCCTGCTTTAGTCCTGGTTTAGTCCTGGTTTAGTCCTGCTTTAGTCCTGGTTTAGTCCTGGTTTAGTCCTGCTTTAGTCCTGCTTTAGTCCTGCTTTAGTCCTGGTTTAGTCCTGCTTTAGTCCTGCTTTAGTCCTGATTTAGTCCTGCTTTAGTCCTGCTTTAGTCCTGCTTTAGTCCTGGTTTAGTCCTGGTTTAGTCCTGCTTTAGTCCTGGTTTAGTCCTGGTTTAGTCCTGCTTTAGTCCTGGTTTAGTCCTGCTTTAGTCCTGCTTTAGTCCTGCTTTAGTCCTGGTTTAGTCCTGCTTTAGTCCTGGTTTAGTCCTGCTTTAGTCCTGCTTTAGTCCTGCTTTAGACTTGCTTTAGACCTGCTTTAGACCTGGTTTAGTCCTGCTTTAGTCCTGGTTTAGTCCTGCTTTAGTCCTGCTTTAGACTTGCTTTAGACCTGCTTTAGTCCTGCATTAGACCTGCATTTGACCTGCTTTAGTCCTGCTTTAGTCCTGCTTTAGTCCTGCTTTAGTCCTGGTTTAGACCTTGTTTAGTCCTGGTTATAGTCCTGCTTTAGTCCTGCTTTAGTCCTGGTTTAGTCCTGCTTTAGTCCTGGTTTAGTCCTGCTTTAGTCCTGGTTTAGACCTTGTTTAGTCCTCGTTATAGTCCTGCTTTAGTCCTGCTTTAGTCCTGGTTTAGTCCTGCTTTAGTCCTGGTTTAGTCCTGCTTTAGTCCTGCTTTAGTCCTGGTTTAGTCCTGGTTTAGTCTGCTTTAGACCTGCTTTAGTCCTGGTTTAGTCCTGCTTTAGTCCTGGTTTAGTCCTGCTTTAGTCCCGCTTTAGTCCCGCTTTAGTCCCGCTTTAGTCCATATTTAGTCCTGCTTTAGTCCTGGTTTAGTCCTGCTTTAGTCCTGCTTTAGTCCTGCTTTAGTCCTGCTTTAGACCTGATTTAGTCCTGCTTTAGTCCTGCTTTAGTCCTGCTTTAGTCCTGCTTTAGTCCTGGTTTAGTCCTGGTTTAGTCCTGGTTTAGTCTGCTTTAGACCTGCTTTAGTCCTGGTTTAGTCCTGGTTTAGTCCTGCTTTAGTCCTGATTTAGTCCTGCTTTAGTCCTGCTTTAGTCCTGCTTTAGTCCTGGTTTAGTCCTGGTTTAGTCCTGCTTTAGTCCTGGTTTAGTCCTGGTTTAGTCCTGCTTTAGTCCTGGTTTAGTCCTGGTTTAGTCCTGCTTTAGTCCTGCTTTAGTCCTGGTTTAGTCCTGCTTTAGTCCTGCTTTAGACTTGCTTTAGACCTGCTTTAGACCTGCTTTAGTCCTGCTTTAGTCCTGCTTTAGTCCTGCTTTAGTCCTGCTTTAGTCCTGGTTTAGTCCTGCTTTAGTCCTGCTTTAGTCCTGGTTTAGTCCTGCTTTAGTCCTGGTTTAGTCCTGCTTTAGTCCTGGTTTAGTCCTGCTTTAGTCCTGCTTTAGTCCTGGTTTAGTCCTGCTTTAGTTCTGGTTTAGTCCTGGTTTAGTCCTGCTTTAGTCCTGCTTTAGTCCTGCTTTAGTCCTGCTTTAGACCTGCTTTAGTCCTGCTTTAGTCCTGCTTTAGTCCTGGTTTAGTCCTGGTTTAGTCCTGCTTTAGTCCTGCTTTAGTCCCGCTTTAGTCCATATTTAGTCCTGCTTTAGTCCTGGTTTAGTCCTGCTTTAGTCCTGGTTTAGTCCTGCTTTAGTCCTGCTTTAGTCCTGCTTTAGTCCTGCTTTAGTCCTGCTTTAGTCCTGGTTTAGTCCTGCTTTAGTCCTGCTTTAGTCCTGCTTTAGTCCTGCTTTAGTCCTGCTTTAGTCCTGGTTTAGTCCTGCTTTAGTCCTGCTTTAGTCCTTGTTTAGTCCTGCTTTAGTCCTGGTTTAGTCCTGGTTTAGTCCTGCTTTAGTCCTGCTTTAGTCCTGTTTAGTCCTGCTTTAGTCCTGCTTTAGACTTGCTTTAGACCTGCTTTAGACCTGGTTTAGTCCTGCTTTAGTCCTGGTTTAGTCCTGCTTTAGTCCTGCTTTAGACTTGCTTTAGACCTGCTTTAGACCTGGTTTAGTCCTGGTTTAGTCCTGCTTTAGTCCTGCTTTAGACTTGCTTTAGACCTGCTTTAGACCTGGTTTAGTCCTGCTTTAGTCCTGCTTTAGTCCTGGTTTAGTCCTGCTTTAGTCCTGCTTTAGTCCTGGTTTAGACCTTGTTTAGTCCTCGTTATAGTCCTGCTTTAGTCCTGCTTTAGTCCTGGTTTAGTCCTGCTTTAGTCCTGGTTTAGTCCTGCTTTAGTCCTGCTTTAGTCCTGGTTTAGTCCTGGTTTAGTCTGCTTTAGACCTGCTTTAGTCCTGGTTTAGTCCTGCTTTAGTCCTGGTTTAGTCCTGCTTTAGTCCCGCTTTAGTCCCGCTTTAGTCCCGCTTTAGTCCATATTTAGTCCTGCTTTAGTCCTGGTTTAGTCCTGCTTTAGTCCTGGTTTAGTCCTGCTTTAGTCCTGCTTTAGTCCTGCTTTAGTCCTGCTTTAGACCTGATTTAGTCCTGCTTTAGTCCTGCTTTAGTCCTGCTTTAGTCCTGCTTTAGTCCTGGTTTAGTCCTGGTTTAGTCCTGGTTTAGTCTGCTTTAGACCTGCTTTAGTCCTGGTTTAGTCCTGGTTTAGTCCTGCTTTAGTCCTGATTTAGTCCTGCTTTAGTCCTGCTTTAGTCCTGCTTTAGTCCTGGTTTAGTCCTGGTTTAGTCCTGCTTTAGTCCTGGTTTAGTCCTGGTTTAGTCCTGCTTTAGTCCTGGTTTAGTCCTGGTTTAGTCCTGCTTTAGTCCTGCTTTAGTCCTGGTTTAGTCCTGCTTTAGTCCTGGTTTAGTCCTGCTTTAGTCCTGGTTTAGTCCTGCTTTAGTCCTGCTTTAGTCCTGGTTTAGTCCTGCTTTAGTTCTGGTTTAGTCCTGCTTTAGTCCTGCTTTAGACCTGCTTTAGTCCTGCTTTAGTCCTGCTTTAGTCCTGCTTTAGACCTGCTTTAGTCCTGCTTTAGTCCTGCTTTAGTCCTGGTTTAGTCCTGGTTTAGTCCTGCTTTAGTCCTGCTTTAGTCCCGCTTTAGTCCATATTTAGTCCTGCTTTAGTCCTGGTTTAGTCCTGCTTTAGTCCTGGTTTAGTCCTGCTTTAGTCCTGCTTTAGTCCTGCTTTAGTCCTGCTTTAGTCCTGCTTTAGTCCTGGTTTAGTCCTGCTTTAGTCCTGCTTTAGTCCTGCTTTAGTCCTGCTTTAGTCCTGGTTTAGTCCTGCTTTAGTCCTGCTTTAGTCCTGGTTTAGTCCTGCTTTAGTCCTGGTTTAGTCCTGGTTTAGTCCTGCTTTAGTCCTGCTTTAGTCCTGTTTAGTCCTGCTTTAGTCCTGCTTTAGACTTGCTTTAGACCTGCTTTAGACCTGGTTTAGTCCTGCTTTAGTCCTGGTTTAGTCCTGCTTTAGTCCTGCTTTAGACTTGCTTTAGACCTGCTTTAGACCTGGTTTAGTCCTGGTTTAGTCCTGCTTTAGTCCTGCTTTAGACTTGCTTTAGACCTGCTTTAGACCTGGTTTAGTCCTGCTTTAGTCCTGGTTTAGTCCTGCTTTAGTCCTGCTTTAGTCCTGCTTTAGTCCTGCTTTAGTCCTGGTTTAGTCCTGCTTTAGTCCTGCTTTAGTCCTGCTTTAGACCTGGTTTAGTCCTGGTTTAGTCCTGCTTTAGTCCTGGTTTAGTCCTGCTTTAGTCCTGCTTTAGTCCTGGTTTAGTCCTGCTTTAGTCCTGCTTTAGACCTGCTTTAGTCCTGCTTTAGTCCTGCTTTAGACCTGCTTTAGTCCTGCTTTAGTCCTGCTTTAGTCCTGGTTTAGTCCTGCTTTAGTCCTGCTTTAGTCCTGCTTTAGTCCTGGTTTAGTCCTGCTTTAGTCTTGCTTTAGACCTGCTTTAGTCCTGCTTTAGTCCTGGTTTAGTCCTGCTTTAGTCCTGCTTTAGTCCTGGTTTAGTCCTGCTTTAGTCCTGCTTTAGACCTGCTTTAGTCCTGGTTTAGTCCTGCTTTAGTCCTGGTTTAGTCCTGCTTTAGTCCTGCTTTAGTCCTGCTTTAGTCCTGCTTTAGACCTGCTTTAGTCCTGCTTTAGTCCTGGTTTAGTCCTGCTTTAGTCCTGCTTTAGTCCTGCTTTAGTCCTGGTTTAGTCCTGCTTTAGTCCTGGTTTAGTCCTGCTTTAGTCCTGCTTTAGTCCTGGTTTAGACCTTGTTTAGTCCTGGTTATAGTCCTGCTTTAGTCCTGGTTTAGTCCTGCTTTAGTCCTGGTTTAGTCCTGCTTTAGTCCTGCTTTAGTCCTGGTTTAGTCCTGGTTTAGTCTGCTTTAGACCTGCTTTAGTCCTGGTTTAGTCCTGGTTTAGTCCTGCTTTAGTCCCGCTTTAGTCCCGCTTTAGTCCATATTTAGTCCTGCTTTAGACCTGGTTTAGTCCTGCTTTTGTCCTGGTTTAGTCCTGCTTTAGTCCTGCTTTAGACCTGCTTTAGTCCTGGTTTAGTCCTAGTTTAGTCCTGGTTTAGTCTGCTTTAGACCTGCTTTAGTCCTGGTTTAGTCCTGGTTTAGTCCTGCTTTAGTCCTGATTTAGTCCTGCTTTAGTCCTGCTTTAGTCCTGCTTTAGTCCTGCTTTAGTCCTGCTTTAGTCCTGGTTTAGTCCTGCTTTAGTCCTGCTTTAATCCTGCTTTAGTCCTGCTTTAGACCTGCTTTAGTCCTGGTTTAGTCCTAGTTTAGTCCTGGTTTAGTCTGCTTTAGACCTGCTTTAGTCCTGCTTTGGTCCTGCTTTAGACCTGCTTTAGTCCTGCTTTAGTCCTGCTTTAGTCCTGCTTTAGTCCTGCTTTAGTCCTGCTTTAGACCTGCTTTAGTCCTGCTTTTGTCCTGCTTTAGACCTGCTTTAGTCCTGCTTTAGTCCTGCTTTAGACCTGCTTTAGTCCTGCTTTAGTCCTGCTTTTGTCCTGTTTTAATCCAGTTTAGTCCTGCTTTAGTCCTGCTTTAGTCCTGTTTTAATCCAGTTTAGTCCTACTTTAGACCTGCTTTAGTCCTGCTTTAGTCCTGCTTTAGTCCTGCTTTAGTCCTGCTTTAGTCCTGCTTTAGTCCCGCTTTAGTCCATATTTAGTCCTGCTTTAGTCCTGGTTTAGTCCTGCTTTAGTCCTGGTTTAGTCCTGCTTTAGTCCTGGTTTAGTCCTGGTTTAGTCCTGCTTTAGTCCCGCTTTAGTCCCGCTTTAGTCCATATTTAGTCCTGCTTTAGTCCTGGTTTAGTCCTGCTTTAGTCCTGGTTTAGTCCTGCTTTAGACCTGATTTAGTCCTGGTTTAGTCCTGCTTTAGTCCTGCTTTAGTCCTGCTTTAGTCCTGCTTTAGTCCTGGTTTAGTCCTGGTTTAGTCCTGCTTTAGTCCTGGTTTAGTCCTGCTTTAGTCCTGCTTTAGTCCTGGTTTAGTCCTGGTTTAGTCCTGCTTTAGTCCTGGTTTAGTCCTGCTTTAGTCCTGCTTTAGTCCTGCTTTAGACCTGCTTTAGTCCTGCTTTAGTCCTGCTTTAGTCCTGTTTTAATCCAGTTTAGTCCTGCTTTAGTCCTGCTTTAGACCTGCTTTTGTCCTGATTTAGACCTGCTTTAGTCCTGCTTTAGACCTGCTTTAGTCCTGCTTTAGTCCTGCTTTAGTCCTGCTTTAGACCTGCTTTAGTCCTGCTCTAGACCTGCTTTAGTCCTGCTTTAGTCCTGCTTTAGTCCTGCTTTAGTCCTGCTTTAGACCTGCTTTAGTCCTGCTTTAGTCCTGCTTTAGACCTGCTTTAGTCCTGCTTTAGTCCTGTTTTAATCCAGTTTAGTCCTGCTTTAGTCCTGCTTTAGTCCTGTTTTAATCCAGTTTAGTCCTGCTTTAGATCTGCTTTAGTCCTGCTTTAGTCCCGCTTTAGTCCATATTTAGTCCTGCTTTAGTCCTGGTTTAGTCCTGCTTTAGTCCTGGTTTAGTCCTGCTTTAGTCCTGCTTTAGTCCTGCTTTAGACCTGATTTAGTCCTGCTTTAGTCCTGCTTTAGTCCTGCTTTAGTCCTGCTTTAGTCCTGGTTTAGTCCTGGTTCAGTCCTGGTTTAGTCCTGCTTTAGTCCTGCTTTAGTCCTGCTTTAGTCCTGCTTTAGTCCTGCTTTAGTCCTGGTTTAGTCCTGCTTTAGTCCTGGTTTAGTCCTGCTTTAGTCCTGCTTTAGTCCTGGTTTAGTCCTGCTTTAGTCCTGCTTTAGACCTGCTTTAGTCCTGCTTTGGTCCTGCTTTAGTCCTGGTTTAGTCCTGTTTTAATCCAGTTTAGTCCTGCTTTAGACCTGCTTTAGACCTGCTTTAGTCCTGGTTTAGTCCTGCTTTAGTCCTGCTTTAGTCCTGCTTTAGACCTGCTTTAGACCTGCTTTAGACCTGCTTTAGTCCTGCTTTAGTCCTGGTTTAGTCCTGGTTTAGTCCTGGTTTAGTCCTGCTTTAGTCCTGCTTTAGTCCTGCTTTAGTCCTGGTTTAGTCCTGCTTTAGACCTGCTTCAGTCCTGGTTTAGTCCTGGTTTAGTCCTGGTTTAGTCCTGCTTTTGTCCTGCTTTAGTCCTGCTTTAGTCCTGGTTTAGTCCTGCTTTAGTCCTGGTTTAGTCCTGCTTTAGTCCTGCTTTAGTCCTGCTTTAGACCTGCTTTAGTCCTGCTTTAGTCCTGCTTTAGTCCTGCTTTAGTCCGGGTTTAGTCCTGCTTTAGTCCTGCTTTAGTCCTGCTTTAGACCTGCTTTAGTCCTGCTTTAGTCCTGCTTTAGTCCTGCTTTAGTCCTGGTTTAGTCCTGGTTTAGTCTGCTTTAGTCCTGCTTTAGTCCTGGTTTAGTCCTGCTTTAGACCTGCTTTAGTCCTTGTTTAGTCCTGCTTTTGTCCTGCTTTAGTCCTGCTTTAGTCCTGGTTTAGTCCTGCTTTAGTCCTGCTTTAGTCCTGCTTTAGTCCTGCTTTAGTCCTGGTTTAGTCCTGCTTTAGTCCTGGTTTAGTCCTGCTTTAGTCCTGCTTTAGTCCTGGTTTAGTCCTGCTTTTGTCCTGCTTTAGTCCTGGTTTAGTCCTGCTTTAGTCCTGGTTTAGTCCTGCTTTAGTCCTGGTTTAGTCCTGGTTTAGTCCTGCTTTAGTCCTGGTTTAGTCCTGGTTTAGTCCTGCTTTAGTCCTGCTTTAGTCCTGGTTTAGTCCTGCTTTAGTCCTGCTTTAGTCCTGCTTTAGTCCTGCTTTAGTCCTGCTTTAGACCTGCTTTAGTCCTGCTTTAGTCCTGCTTTAGTCCTGGTTTAGTCCTGCTTTAGTTCTGGTTTAGTCCTGCTTTAGTCCTGCTTTAGTCCTGCTTTAGTCCTGCTTTAGACCTGCTTTAGTCCTGCTTTAGTCCTGCTTTAGACCTGCTTTAGTCCTGCTTTAGTCCTGCTTTAGTCCTGGTTTAGTCCTGCTTTAGTCCTGGTTTAGTCCTGCTTTAGTCCTGGTTTAGTCCTGGTTTAGTCCTGCTTTAGTCCTGCTTTAGTCCATATTTAGTCCTGCTTTAGTCCTGGTTTAGTCCTGCTTTAGTCCTGGTTTAGTCCTGCTTTAGTCCTGCTTTAGTCCTGGTTTAGTCCTGCTTCAGACCTGCTTTAGTCCTGCTTTAGTCCTGCTTTAGACCTGCTTTACACCTGCTTTAGTCCTGCTTTAGTCCTGCTTTAGTGCTGTTTTAATCCAGTTTAGTCCTGCTTTAGTCCTGCTTTAGTCCTGGTTTAGTCCTGCTTTAGTCCTGCTTTAGTCCTGCTTTAGACCTGGTTTAGTCCTGCTTTAGACCTGCTTTAGTCCTGCTTTAGTCCTGCTTTAGTCCTGTTTTAATCCAGTTTAGTCCTGCTTTAGTCCTGCTTTAGTCCTGTTTTAATCCAGTTTAGTCCTGCTTTAGTCCTGCTTTAGTCCTGTTTTAATCCAGTTTAGACCTGCTTTAGACCTGCTTTAGTCCTGGTTTAGTCCTGCTTTAGTCCTGCTTTAGTCCTACTTTAGTCCTGCTTTAGACCTGCTTTAGTCCTGCTTTAGTCCTGCTTTAGTCCTGCTTTAGACCTGCTTTTGTCCTGCTTTAGTCCTGCTTTTGTCCTGATTTAGACCTGCTTTAGTCCTGCTTTAGACCTGCTTTAGTCCTGCTTTAGTCCTGCTTTAGTCCTGCTTTAGTCCTGCTTTAGACCTGCTCTAGACCTGCTTTTGTCCTGCTTTAGTCCTGCTTTTGTCCTGATTTAGACCTGCTTTAGTCCTGCTTTAGTGATGCTTTAGTCCTGCTTTAGTCCTGCTTTAGACCTGCTTTAGTCCTGCTTTAGACCTGCTTTTGTCCTGCTTTAGTCCTGCTTTTGTCCTGATTTAGACCTGCTTTAGTCCTGCTTTAGACCTGGTTTAGTCCTGCTTTAGACCTGCTTTAGTCCTGCTTTAGTCCTGCTTTAGACCTGCTCTAGACCTGCTTTAGTCCTGCTTTAGTCCTGCTTTAGTCCTGCTTTAGTCCTGCTTTAGACCTGCTTTAGTCCTGCTTTAGTCCTGCTTTAGACCTGCTTTAGTCCTGCTTTAGTCCTGCTTTAGACCTGCTTTAGTCCTGCTTTAGTCCTGTTTTAATCCAGTTTAGTCCTGCTTTAGTCCTGCTTTAGTCCTGTTTTAATCCAGTTTAGTCCTACTTTAGACTTGCTTTAGATCTGCTTTAGTCCTGCTTTAGTCCCGCTTTAGTCCTGCTTTAGTCCTGCTTTAGTCCTGGTTTAGTCCTGCTTTAGTCCTGGTTTAGTCCTGCTTTAGTCCTGCTTTAGTCCTGCTTTAGTCCTGCTTTAGTCCTGCTTTAGTCCTGGTTTAGTCCTGGTTCAGTCCTGGTTTAGTCCTGCTTTAGTCCTGCTTTAGTCCTGCTTTAGTCCTGCATTAGTCCTGCTTTAGTCCTGCTTTAGTCCTGCTTTAGTCCTGCTTTAGTCCTGCTTTAGTCCTGCTTTAGTCCTGCTTTAGTCCTGTTTTAATCCAGTTTAGTCCTGCTTTAGTCCTGCTTTAGTCCTGTTTTAATCCAGTTTAGTCCTGCTTTAGACCTGCTTTAGACCTGCTTTAGTCCTGGTTTAGTCCTGCTTTAGTCCTGCTTTAGTCCTGGTTTAGTCCTGCTTTAGTCCTGGTTTAGTCCTGCTTTTGTCCTGCTTTAGTCCTGCTTTAGTCCTGCTTTAGACCTGCTTTAGACCTGCTTTAGACCTGCTTTAGTCCTGCTTTAGTCCTGGTTTAGTCCTGGTTTAGTCCTGCTTTAGTCCTGCTTTAGTCCTGCTTTAGTCCTGCTTTAGTCCTGGTTTAGTCCTGCTTTAGTCCTGGTTTAGTCCTGCTTTTGTCCTGCTTTAGTCCTGCTTTAGTCCTGCTTTAGTCCTGCTTTAGTCCTGCTTTAGTCCTGCTTTAGTCCTGCTTTAGTCCTGGTTTAGTCCTGCTTTAGTCCTGGTTTAGTCCTGCTTTAGTCCTGCTTTAGTCCTGGTTTAGTCCTGGTTTAGTCCTGCTTTTGTCCTGCTTTAGTCCTGCTTTAGTCCTGGTTTAGTCCTGCTTTAGTCCTGCGTTAGACCTGCTTTAGTCCTGCTTTAGTCCTGCTTTAGTCCTGCTTTAGTCCTGGTTTAGTCCTGGTTTAGTCTTCTTTAGTCCTGCTTTAGTCCTGCTTTAGTCCTGCTTTAGTCCTGCTTTAGTCCTGCTTTTGTCCTGCTTTAGTCCTGCTTTAGTCCTGCTTTAGTCCTGGTTTAGTCCTGCTTTAGTCCTGGTTTAGTCCTGCTTTAGTCCTGCTTTAGTCCTGGTTTAGTCCTGGTTTAGTCCTGCTTTTGTCCTGCTTTAGTCCTGCTTTAGTCCTGGTTTAGTCCTGCTTTAGTCCTGGTTTAGTCCTGCTTTAGTCCTGCTTTAGTCCTGGTTTAGTCCTGCTTTAGTCCTGCTTTAGTCCTGCGTTAGACCTGCTTTAGTCCTGCTTTAGTCCTGCTTTAGTCCTGGTTTAGTCCTGGTTTAGTCTGCTTTAGTCCTGCTTTAGTCCTGGTTTAGTCCTGCTTTAGACCTGCTTTAGTCCTGGTTTAGTCCTGCTTTTGTCCTGCTTTAGTCCTGCTTTAGTCCTGGTTTAGTCCTGCTTTAGTCCTGCTTTAGTCCTGCTTTAGTCCTGCTTTAGTCCTGGTTTAGTCCTGCTTTAGTCCTGCTTTAGTCCTGGTTTAGTCCTGCTTTAGTCCTGCTTTAGTCCTGGTTTAGTCCTGCTTTTGTCCTGCTTTAGTCCTGCTTTAGTCCTGGTTTAGTCCTGCTTTAGTCCTGGTTTAGTCCTGGTTTAGTCCTGCTTTAGTCCTGGTTTAATCCTGGTTTAGTCCTGCTTTAGTCCTGCTTTAGTCCTGCTTTAGTCCTGCTTTAGTCCTGGTTTAGTCCTGCTTTAGTCCTGGTTTAGTCCTGCTTTAGTCCTGCTTTAGTCCTGGTTTAGTCCTGCTTTAGTCCTGGTTTAGTCCTGCTTTAGTCCTGGTTTAGTCCTGCTTTAGTCCTGGTTTAGTCCTGGTTTAGTCCTGCTTTAGTCCTGCTTTAGTCCTGCTTTAGTCCTGGTTTAGTCCTGGTTTAGTCCTGGTTTAGTCCTGCTTTAGTCCATATTTAGTCCTGCTTTAGTCCTGCTTTAGTCCTGGTTTAGTCCTGCTTTAGTCCTGCTTTAGTCCTGGTTTAGTCCTGCTTTAGACCTGCTTTAGTCCTGCTTTAGTCCTGCTTTAGACCTGCTTTACACCTGCTTTAGTCCTGCTTTAGTCCTGCTTTAGTGCTGTTTTAATCCAGTTTAGTCCTGCTTTAGTCCTGCTTTAGTCCTGGTTTAGTCCTGCTTTAGTCCTGCTTTAGTCCTGCTTTAGACCTGCTTTAGTCCTGCTTTAGTCCTGCTTTAGACCTGCTTTACACCTGCTTTAGTCCTGCTTTAGTCCTGCTTTAGTGCTGTTTTAATCCAGTTTAGTCCTGCTTTAGTCCTGCTTTAGTCCTGCTTTAGACCTGCTTTAGTCCTGCTTTAGTCCTGCTTTAGTCCTGTTTTAATCCAGTTTAGTCCTGCTTTAGTCCTGCTTTATTCCTGTTTTAATCCAGTTTAGTCCTGCTTTAGTCCTGCTTTAGTCCTGTTTTAATCCAGTTTAGACCTGCTTTAGACCTGCTTTAGTCCTGGTTTAGTCCTGCTTTAGTCCTGCTTTAGTCCTGCTTTAGACCTGCTTTAGTCCTGCTTTAGTCCTGCTTTAGACCTGCTTTAGTCCTGCTTTAGTCCTGCTTTAGACCTGCTTTAGTCCTGCTTTAGTCCTGCTTTAGTCCTGCTTTAGTCCTGCTTTAGACCTGCTTTAGTCCTGCTTTAGTCCTGGTTTAGTCCTGCTTTAGTCCTGCTTTAGACCTGCTTTAGTCCTGCTTTAGACCTGCTTTAATCCTGCTTTAGTCCTGCTTTAGTCCTGCTTTAGTCCTGCTTTAGACCTGCTTTAGTCCTGCTTTAGTCCTGCTTTAGTCCTGCTTTAGTCCTGTTTTAATCCAGTTTAGTCCTGCTTTAGTCCTGCTTTAGTCCTGTTTTAATCCAGTTTAGTCCTGCTTTAGTCCTGCTTTAGTCCTGCTTTAGTCCCGCTTTAGTCCATATTTAGTCCTGCTTTAGTCCTGGTTTAGTCCTGGTTTAGTCCTGCTTTAGTACTGCTTTAGTCCTGCTTTAGTCCTGGTTTAGTCCTGCTTTAGTCCTGCTTTAGTCCTGGTTTAGTCCTGCTTTAGTCCTGCTTTAGTCCTGGTTTAGTCCTGCTTTTGTCCTGCTTTAGTCCTGGTTTAGTCCTGGTTTAGTCCTGCTTTAATCCTGGTTTAGTCCTGCTTTAGTCCTGCTTTAGTCCTGTTTTAATCCAGTTTAGTCCTGCTTTAGACTTGCTTTAGACCTGCTTTAGACCTGCTTTAGTCCTGCTTTAGTCCTGCTTTAGTCCTGCTTTAGTCCTGCTTTAGTCCTGGTTTAGTCCTGCTTTAGTCCTGCTTTAGTCCTGGTTTAGTCCTGCTTTTGTCCTGCTTTAGTCCTGCTTTAGTCCTGGTTTAGTCCTGCTTTAGTCCTGGTTTAGTCCTGGTTTAGTCCTGCTTTAGTCCTGGTTTAGTCCTGCTTTAGTCCTGCTTTAGTCCTGGTTTAGTCCTGCTTTAGTCCTGCTTTAGACTTGCTTTAGACCTGCTTTAGACCTGCTTTAGTCCTGCTTTAGTCCTGCTTTAGTCCTGCTTTAGTCCTGCTTTAGACCTGCTTTAGTCCTGCTTTAGTCCTGCTTTAGTCCTGGTTTAGTCCTGCTTTAGTCCTGGTTTAGTCCTGCTTTAGTCCTGCTTTAGTCCTGGTTTAGTCCTGCTTTAGTTCTGGTTTAGTCCTGGTTTAGTCCTGCTTTAGTCCTGGTTTAGTCCTGCTTTAGTCCTGCTTTAGTCCTGGTTTAGTCCTGCTTTAGACCTGCTTTAGACCTGCTTTAGTCCTGCTTTAGTCCTGCTTTAGACCTGCTTTAGTCCTGCTTTAGTCCTGCTTTAGTCCTGTTTTAATCCAGTTTAGTCCTGCTTTAGTCCTGCTTTAGTCCTGTTTTAATCCAGTTTAGTCCTGCTTTAGACCTGCTTTAGTCCTGGTTTAGTCCTGCTTTAGTCCTGCTTTAGTCCTGGTTTAGTCCTGCTTTAGACCCGCTTTAGTCCATATTTAGTCCTGCTTTAGTCCTGCTTTAGACCTGCTTTAGTCCTGGTTTAGTCCTGCTTTAGTCCTGCTTTAGTCCTGCTTTAGTCCTGCTTTAGTCCTGGTTTAGTCCTGCTTTAGTCCTGCTTTAGTCCTGCTTTAGACCTGCTTTAGACCTGCTTTAGTTCTGCTTTAGTCCATATTTAGTCCTGCTTTAGTCCAGTTTAGTCCTGCTTTAGTCCTGGTTTAGTCCTGCTTTAGACCTGCTTTAGTCCAGTTTAGTCCTGCTTTAGTCCTGGTTTAGTCCTGCTTTAGACCTGCTTTAGTCCTGCTTTAGTCCTGCTTTAGTCCTGCTTTAGACCTGCTTTAGTCCTGCTTTAGTCCTGCTTTAGTCCTGCTTTAGTTCTGCTTTAGTCCATATTTAGTCCTGCTTTAGTCCTGCTTTAGACCTGCTTTAGACCTGTTTTAGTCCTGCTTTAGTCCTGCTTTAGTCCTGCTTTAGTCCTGCTTTAGTCCTGCTTTAGTCCTGCTTTAGTCCTGCTTTAGTTCTGCTTTAGTCCATATTTAGTCCTGCTTTAGTCCTGCTTTAGACCTGCTTTAGACCTGCTTTAGTCCTGCTTTAGTCCTGCTTTAGTCCTGCTTTAGACCTGCTTTAGACCTGCTTTAGACCTGCTTTAGACCTGCTTTAGTCCTGCTTTAGTCCTGCTTTAGTCCTGCTTTAGTCCTGGTCTAACTCCGGTCCTTCCTTCAGGACAGAGTTCCTCTCCAGTGCTTCGTGGCTGTGGTCGGGATTCATCTGGTCGGGGCTGTGGTCATCAGAGACGAGCAGGTCAATCACTCGCATCATCGTCCAAAATATGATTTACTTTTGTATAATTATGATATATGACTTATATATAATTATAATATATGACTTATATATAATTATAATATATTACTTATATATAATTATAATATATTACTTATATATAATTATAATATATTACTTATATATAATTATGATACATTACTTATATATAATTATAATATATTACTTATATATAATTATAATATATTACTTATATATAATTATGATACATTACTTATATATAATTATAATATATTACTTATATATAATTATAATATATTACTTATATATAATTATGATACATTACTTATATATAATTATAATATATTACTTATATATAATTATAATATATTACTTATATATAATTATAATATATTACTTATATATAATTATGATACATTACTTATATATAATTATAATATATTACTTATATATAATTATAATATATTACTTATATATAATTATAATATATTACTTATATATAATTATAATATATTACTTATATATAATTATAATATATTACTTATATATAATTATAATATATTACTTATATATAATTATGATACATTACTTATATATAATTATAATATATTACTTATATATAATTATAATATATTACTTATATATAATTATGATACATTACTTATATATAATTATAATATATTACTTATATATAATTATAATATATTACTTATATATAATTATGATACATTACTTATATATAATTATAATATATTACTTATATATAATTATAATATATTACTTATATATAATTATAATATATTACTTATATATAATTATGATACATTACTTATATATAATTATAATATATTACTTATATATAATTATAATATATTACTTATATATAATTATAATATATTACTTATATATAATTATAATATATTACTTATATATAATTATGATATATTACTTATATATAATTATGATACATTACTTATATATAATTATAATATATTACTTATATATAATTATGATACATTACTTATACATAATTATGATACATTACTTATATATAATTATAATTTATTACTTATATATAATTATAATATATTACTTATATATAATTATGATACATTACTTATATATAATTATAATATATTACTTATATATAATTATGATACATTACATATATATAATTACAATATATTACTTATATATAATTATAATATATTACTTATATATAATTATAATATATTACTTATATATAATTATGATACATTACTTATATATAATTATGATACATTACTTATATATAATTATAATATATTACTTATATATATAATTATGATACATTACTTATATATAATTATGATATATTACTTATATATAATTATGATACATTACTTATATATAATTATGATACATTACTTATATATAATTATGATACATTACTTATATATAATTATGATATATTACTTGTATATAATTCTGTGGTCGTGTTTCAGGAGGTGGAGTTCCTCAGGGCTCATTACAACATCGAGAACTTCATATACTTCAGTCATCACTCGTACCAGGAGCACGCCACGCTCCGCCATTTTGTCCTGCTCTCCTTTGTGCGTCACTGCAGCCGCCTCGTGTTCAGAGAAGTGCTGCGTCTGAGCCACAAGTCCTGCTTGTACCTGCGAGTGTACCCCCCGAACAGCCCCGCCTCAAAGGTGAGAGCGTACCCCCCGAACAGCCCCGCCTCACAGGTGAGAGCGTACCCCCCGAACAGCCCCGCCTCAAAGGTGAGAGCGTACCCCCCGAACAGCCCCGCCTCAAAGGTGAGAGCGTACCCCCCGAACAGCCCCGCCTCACAGGTGAGAGCGTACCCCCCGAACAGCCCCGCCTCAAAGGTGAGAGCGTACCCCCCGAACAGCCCCGCCTCAAAGGTGAGAGCGTACCCCCCGAACAGCCCCGCCTCACAGGTGAGAGCGTACCCCCCGAACAGCCCCGCCTCAAAGGTGAGAGCGTACCCCCCGAACAGCCCCGCCTCAAAGGTGAGAGCGTACCCCCCGAACAGCCCCGCCTCACAGGTGAGAGCGTACCCCCCGAACAGCCCCGCCTCACAGGTGAGAGCGTACCCCCCGAACAGCCCCGCCTCAAAGGTGAGAGCGTACCCCCCGAACAGCCCCGCCTCACAGGTGAGAGCGTACCCCCCGAACAGCCCCGCCTCAAAGGTGAGAGCGTACCCCCCGAACAGCCCCGCCTCAAAGGTGAGAGCGTACCCCCCGAACAGCCCCGCCTCAAAGGTGAGAGCGTACCCCCCGAACAGCCCCGCCTCAAAGGTGAGAGCGTACCCCCCGAACAGCCCCGCCTCACAGGTGAGAGCGTACCCCCCGAACAGCCCCGCCTCAAAGGTGAGAGCGTACCCCCCGAACAGCCCCGCCTCAAAGGTGAGAGCGTACCCCCCGAACAGCCCCGCCTCACAGGTGAGAGCGTACCCCCCGAACAGCCCCGCCTCAAAGGTGAGAGCGTACCCCCCGAACAGCCCCGCCTCAAAGGTGAGAGCGTACCCCCCGAACAGCCCCGCCTCACAGGTGAGAGCGTACCCCCCGAACAGCCCCGCCTCACAGGTGAGAGCGTACCCCCCGAACAGCCCCGCCTCACAGGTGAGAGCGTACCCCCCGAACAGCCCCGCCTCAAAGGTGAGAGCGTACCCCCCGAACAGCCCCGCCTCACAGGTGAGAGCGTACCCCCCGAACAGCCCCGCCTCAAAGGTGAGAGCGTACCCCCCGAACAGCCCCGCCTCACAGGTGAGAGCGTACCCCCCGAACAGCCCCGCCTCAAAGGTGAGAGCGTACCCCCCGAACAGCCCCGCCTCACAGGTGAGAGCGTACCCCCCGAACAGCCCCGCCTCAAAGGTGAGAGCGTACCCCCCGAACAGCCCCGCCTCACAGGTGAGAGCGTACCCCCCGAACAGCCCCGCCTCAAAGGTGAGAGCGTACCCCCCGAACAGCCCCGCCTCACAGGTGAGAGCGTACCCCCCGAACAGCCCCGCCTCAAAGGTGAGAGTGTACCCCCCGAACAGCCCCGCCTCAAAGGTGAGAGCGTACCCCCCGAACAGCCCCGCCTCAAAGGTGAGAGCGTACCCCCCGAACAGCCCCGCCTCACAGGTGAGAGCGTACCCCCCGAACAGCCCCGCCTCAAAGGTGAGAGCGTACCCCCAGAACAGCCCCGCCTCACAGGTGAGAGCGTACCCCCCGAACAGCCCCGCCTCACAGGTGAGAGCGTACCCCCCGAACAGCCCCGCCTCACAGGTGAGAGCGTACCCCCCGAACAGCCCCGCCTCAAAGGTGAGAGCGTACCCCCCGAACAGCCCCGCCTCAAAGGTGAGAGCGTACCCCCCGAACAGCCCCGCCTCAAAGGTGAGAGCGTACGCCCCGAACAGCCCCGCCTCAAAGGTGAGAGCGTACGCCCCGAACAGCCCCGCCTCACAGGTGAGAGTGTACCCCCCGAAAAGCCCCGCCTCAAAGGTGAGAGCGTACCCCCCGAACAGCCCCGCCTCACAGGTGAGAGCGTACCCCCCGAACAGCCCCGCCTCACAGGTGAGAGCGTACCCCCCGAACAGCCCCGCCTCAAAGGTGAGAGCGTACGCCCCGAACAGCCCCGCCTCACAGGTGAGAGCGTACGCCCCGAACAGCCCCGCCTCACAGGTGAGAGCGTACCCCCCGAACAGCCCCGCCTCAAAGGTGAGAGCGTACCCCCCGAACAGCCCCGCCTCAAAGGTGAGAGCGTACCCCCCGAACAGCCCCGCCTCAAAGGTGAGAGCGTACCCCCCGAACAGCCCCGCCTCACAGGTGAGAGCGTACCCCCCGAACAGCCCCGCCTCACAGGTGAGAGCGTACCCCCCGAACAGCCCCGCCTCACAGGTGAGAGCGTACCCCCCGAACAGCCCCGCCTCACAGGTGAGAGCGTACCCCCCGCAGCAGGGGGGTAGCAGGAGGGCAGCAGGTGGCGCTCTCCTCTCTCCAGCCCATGATTTTATTATAATGTGATGATGTAATGTAGTGTATAATGTTTTACACTTCCCTCAGACTTCCTGTATAAACCCTCTGGACTTCCTCCTGGACTGTGCTGTTCCGGTCAGCCCTCGACCTCAGATAGACTGCCCCCTGGAGGAGCTGGGTATCAACGCACCGTCAAATCAGGTCACAGATCCACAGGTGAGGCCAAACACAGCAACCAATCAGAATCAACTTAATGAGCTTTGACCTCGTTACAGACCTCGTTCCTCCTCATTATGCTCATTATGGTGGCCGGGGCGTGTGACGTGTCATGTGTCGTAGTTGGGGCGTGTGACGTGTCGCGTGTCGTAGATGAGGCGTGTGACGTGTCATGTGTCGTAGTTGAGGCGTGTGACGTGTCATGTGTCGTAGATGAGGCGTGTGACTTGTCATGTGTCGTAGCCGGGGCGTGTGACGTGTCATGTGTCGTAGCCGGGGCGTGTGACGTGTCATGCGTCGTAGCCGGGGCGTGTGACGTGTCATGTGTCGTAGTTGAGGCGTGTGACGTGTCATGTGTCGTAGTTGAGGCGTGTGACGTGTCATGTGTCGTAGTTGAGGCGTGTGACGTGTCATGTGTCGTAGTTGAGGCGTGTGACGTGTCATGTGTCGTAGTTGAGGCGTGTGACGTGTCATGTGTCGTAGTTGAGGCGTGTGACGTGTCATGTGTCGTAGCCGGGGCGTGTGACGTGTCATGTGTCGTAGCCGGGGCGTGTGACGTGTCATGTGTCGTAGTTGAGGCGTGTGACGTGTCATGTGTCGTAGTTGAGGCGTGTGACGTGTCATGTGTCGTAGTTGAGGCGTGTGACGTGTCATGTGTCGTAGTTGAGGCGTGTGACGTGTCATGTGTCGTAGCCGGGGCGTGTGACGTGTCATGTGTCGTAGCCGGGGCGTGTGACGTGTCATGTGTCGTAGTTGAGGCGTGTGACGTGTCACGTGTCGTAGCCGGGGCGTGTGACGTGTCATGTGTCGTAGATGAGGCGTGTGACTTGTCATGTGTCGTGTCATGTGTCGTAGTTGAGGCGTGTGACGTGTCATGTGTCGTGTCATGTGTCGTAGTTGAGGCGTGTGACGTGTCATGTGTCGTAGTTGAGGCGCGTGACTTGTCATGTGTCGTGTCATGTGTCGTAGTTGGGGCGTGTGTCGTGTCACGTGTCGTAGTTGGGGCGTGTGTCGTGTCATGTGTCGTAGTTGAGGCGTGTGACGTGTCATGTGTCGTAGTTGGGGCGTGTGTCGTGTCATGTGTCGTAGTTGAGGCGTGTGACGTGTCACGTGTCGTAGTTGGGGCGTGTGTCGTGTCATGTGTCGTAGATGGGGCGTGTGACGTGTCATGTGTCGTGTCATGTGTCGTAGTTGGGGCGTGTGACGTGTCATGTGTCGTGTCATGTGTCGTAGATGAGGCGTGTGACGTGTCATGTGTCGTGTCATGTGTCGTAGTTGGGGCGTGTGTCGTGTCATGTGTCGTAGTTGAGGCGTGTGACGTGTCATGTGTCGTAGTTGGGGCGTGTGACGTGTCATGTGTCGTAGTTGGGGCGTGTGACGTGTCATGTGTCGTGTCACGTGTCGTAGTTGAGGCGTGTGACGTGTCATGTGTCGTAGTTGGGGCGTGTGTCGTGTCACGTATCGTAGTTGAGGCGTGTGACGTGTCACGTGTCGTAGTTGAGGCGTGTGACGTGTCACGTGTCGTAGTTGAGGCGTGTGACGTGTCATGTGTCGTGTCACGTGTCGTAGTTGAGGCGTGTGACGTGTCATGTGTCGTAGTTGGGGCGTGTGACGTGTCATGTGTCGTAGTTGGGGCGTGTGACGTGTCATGTGTCGTGTCACGTGTCGTAGTTGAGGCGTGTGACGTGTCATGTGTCGTAGTTGAGGCGTGTGACGTGTCATGTGTCGTAGTTGGGGCGTGTGTCGTGTCACGTGTCGTAGTTGAGGCGTGTGACGTGTCATGTGTCGTAGTTGGGGCGTGTGACGTGTCACGTGTCGTAGTTGAGGCGTGTGACGTGTCATGTGTCGTAGTTGAGGCGTGTGACGTGTCACGTGTCGTAGTTGAGGCGTGTGACGTGTCATGTGTCGTAGTTGGGGCGTGTGTCGTGTCATGTGTCGTAGTTGGGGCGTGTGACGTGTCATGTGTCGTAGTTGGGGCGTGTGACGTGTCACGTATCGTAGTTGAGGCGTGTGACGTGTCACGTGTCGTAGTTGAGGCGTGTGACGTGTCATGTGTCGTAGTTGGGGCGTGTGTCGTGTCACGTGTCGTAGTTGAGGCGTGTGACGTGTCATGTGTCGTAGTTGGGGCGTGTGACGTGTCATGTGTCGTAGTTGGGGCGTGTGACGTGTCACCTGTCGTAGTTGGGGCGTGTGACGTGTCACGTGTCGTAGTTGAGGCGTGTGACGTGTCATGTGTCGTAGTTGAGGCGTGTGACGTGTCATGTGTCGTAGTTGGGGCGTGTGACGTGTCACGTGTCGTAGTTGAGGCGTGTGACGTGTCATGTGTCGTAGTTGGGGCGTGTGTCGTGTCATGTGTCGTAGTTGGGGCGTGTGACGTGTCACCTGTCGTAGTTGGGGCGTGTGACGTGTCATGTGTCGTAGTTGGGGCGTGTGACGTGTCATGTGTCGTAGTTGGGGCGTGTGACGTGTCATGTGTCGTAGTTGGGGCGTGTGACGTGTCACGTATCGTAGTTGAGGCGTGTGACGTGTCACGTGTCGTAGTTGAGGCGTGTGACGTGTCACGTGTCGTAGTTGAGGCGTGTGACGTGTCATGTGTCGTAGTTGGGGCGTGTGACGTGTCACCTGTCGTAGTTGGGGCGTGTGTCGTGTCATGTGTCGTAGTTGGGGCGTGTGTCGTGTCACGTGTCGTAGTTGAGGCGTGTGACGTGTCATGTGTCGTAGTTGAGGCGTGTGACGTGTCATGTGTCGTAGTTGGGGCGTGTGACGTGTCACCTGTCGTAGTTGGGGCGTGTGTCGTGTCATGTGTCGTAGTTGAGGCGTGTGTCGTGTCACCTGTCGTAGTTGGGGCGTGTGTCGTGTCATGTGTCGTAGTTGAGGCGTGTGTCGTGTCATGTGTCGTAGTTGAGGCGTGTGACGTGTCATGTGTCGTAGTTGAGGCGTGTGACGTGTCACGTATCGTAGTTGAGGCGTGTGACGTGTCACGTGTCGTAGTTGAGGCGTGTGACGTGTCATGTGTCGTAGTTGGGGCGTGTGACGTGTCACCTGTCGTAGTTGGGGCGTGTGTCGTGTCACGTGTCGTAGTTGAGGCGTGTGACGTGTCACGTGTCGTAGTTGAGGCGTGTGACGTGTCATGTGTCGTAGTTGAGGCGTGTGACGTGTCATGTGTCGTAGTTGGGGCGTGTGACGTGTCACCTGTCGTAGTTGGGGCGTGTGTCGTGTCATGTGTCGTAGTTGAGGCGTGTGTCGTGTCACCTGTCGTAGTTGGGGCGTGTGTCGTGTCATGTGTCGTAGTTGAGGCGTGTGTCGTGTCATGTGTCGTAGTTGAGGCGTGTCCGTATCATAATAATGCTCAACAGGTTCTTTTGTTCCTTCAGGCTCCGTTCGCGCTGCACCTCGTCAGCAGGAAGCTCACTCTGGAGCAGAAGGTCGTGGTGAACGCTCGGATCATCGTCTGTGGAGCGTCCGACACCGGAATGAGTCTGATGGAGACTCTATGCTGCTGGTACCAACACTGGACCTGACAGGACCAGGACCAGGACCAGGACCTGACAGGACCAGGACCAGGACCTGACAGGACCAGGACCAGGACCGGGACCTGACCAGGACATTGGGAAAAGTGTCTTTATTAATTGTATTAACGTTTATTTAAGCGGGTCAGAACCCGAGATTGAGATGTGACAGTTTGAAAAAGTCTCAGTGAGAAACATTTCACAACCTTTTATTTATTCCAGTGGTTTCTTTTGTGATATTAACATCATTTCCACTGCTGCTCCAGTTCAGTCGCGTGTTCTCACTTTCAGATTCATAAAAACATATAAACATAAATTATGTGTGTCCTTCTGGTTTAGTCCTGGTTTAGACCTGGTTTTGTCCTGGTTTAGACCTGGTTTTGTCCTGGTTTAGTCCTGGTTTAGACCTGGTTTTGTCCTGGTTTAGTCCTGGTTTAGACCTGGTTTTGTCCTGGTTTAGTCCTGGTTTAGACCTGGTTTAGACCTGGTTTAGTCCTGGTTTAGTCCCGGTTTAGACCTGGTTTAGTCCTGGTTTAGACCTGGTTTTGTCCTGGTTTAGTCCTGGTTTAGACCTGGTTTTGTCCTGGTTTAGTCCTGGTTTAGACCTGGTTTAGACCTGGTTTAGTCCTGGTTTAGTCCCGGTTTAGACCTGGTTTTGTCCTGGTTTAGTCCTGGTTTAGACCTGGTTTTGTCCTGGTTTAGACCTGGTTTAGACCTGGTTTAGTCCTGGTTTAGACCTGGTTTAGACTTGGTTTAGTCCTGGTTTATTCCTGGTTTAGACCTGGTTTAGTCCTGGTTTAGACCTGGTTTAGTCCTGGTTTAGTCCTGGTTTAGACCTGGTTTAGACCTGGTTTAGACCTGGTTTGGACCTGGTTTAGACCTGGTTTTAGTCCTGTTTTAGTCCTGGTCTAGACCTGGTTTAGTCCTGGTTTAGACCTGGTTTAGTCCTGGTTTAGACCTGGTTTAGACCTGGTTTAGACCTGGTTTAGACCTGGTTTAGACCTGGTTTAGACTTGGTTTAGTCCTGGTTTATTCCTGGTTTAGACCTGGTTTAGACCTGGTTTAGTCCTGGTTTAGACCTGGTTTAGACCTGGTTTAGTCCTGGTTTAGTCCTGGTTTAGTCCTGGTTTAGTCCTGGTTTAGACCTGGTTTAGTCCTGGTTTATTCCTGGTTTAGACCTGTTTTAGACCTGGTTTAGTCCTGGTTTAGTCCTGGTTTAGTCCTGTTCATATGTGTGATTGTCTCTCCACAGTCCTCACCTGCGCTTCAATAACCTGTCTCTCGTGTCCACTCACGGTTTCCCTGGAGACGAAGAGGACGAGACGCACTTCCTGTCCTCCAGGTCAGGAACGTTCACAAAACACAGCGCGTGAACTTTAGCAAGAAACTGGTTTATACTTTTATGTTTCTGTTTATGTGTGTTTATCCATCTTCTTCCGCTTTATCCGGGGCCGGGTCGCGGGGGCAGCAGTCTGAGCAGGGACTCCCAGACTTCCCACTCCCCAGACACTTCCTCCAGCTCCTCCGGATCCCGAAGCGTTCCCAGGCCAGAGAGACATAGTCCTTCCAGCGTGTCCTGGGTCTTCCCTGGGGCCTCTTCCCGGTGGGTTCACCACAACAGTTGATGCAGCGACTGCATTGATCCAACTGTCAATCTCACGCTCCATCAAGACCCCGAGAACTCCTCCTCTTGGAGCAAGGACTCCCCACCCACCTGGAGAGGACAAGGACTTCCCACCCACCTGGAGAGGACAAGGACTTCCCACCCACCTGGAGAGGACAAGGACTTCCCACCCACCTGGAGAGGACAAGGACCCCCCACCCACCTGGAGAGGACAAGGACTTCCCACCCACCTGGAGAGGACAAGGACCCCCCACCCACCTGGAGAGGACAAGGACCCCCCACCCACCTGGAGAGGGCAAGGACCCCCACCCACCTGGGGAGGACAAGGACCCCCCACCCACCTGGAGAGGACAAGGACTCCCCACCCACCTGGGGAGGACAAGGACGCCCCACCCACCTGGAGAGGACAAGGACTTCCCACCCACCTGGAGAGGACAAGGACCCCCCACCCACCTGGAGAGGACAAGGACCCCCCACCCACCTGGAGAGGGCAAGGACCCCCACCCACCTGGGGAGGACAAGGACCCCCCACCCACCTGGAGAGGACAAGGACTCCCCACCCACCTGGGGAGGACAAGGACGCCCCACCCACCTGGAGAGGACAAGGACTCCCCACCCACCTGGAGAGGACAAGGACCCCCCACCCACCTGGGGAGGACAAGGACTCCCCACCCACCTGGAGAGGACAAGGACCCCCCACCCACCTGGAGAGGACAAGGACCCCCCACCCACCTGGAGAGGACAAGGACTCCCCACCCACCTGGAGAGGACAAGGACCCCCCACCCACCTGGAGAGGACAAGGACCCCCTACCCACCTGGGGAGGACAAGGACCCCCCACCCACCTGGAGAGGACAAGGACTCCCCACCCACCTGGAGAGGACAAGGACTCTCCTCCCACCTGGAGAGGACAAGGACTCCCCACCCACCTGGAAAGGACAAGGACTCCCCACCCACCTGGAGAGGACAAGGACTCCCCACCCACCTGGAGAGAACAAGGACTCCCCACCCACCTGGAGAAGACAAGGACCCCCCACCCACCTGGAAAGGACAAGGACTTCCCAACCCCCCGGGGGTAGGACAAGGACCCCCCACCCACCTGGAGAGAACAAGGACTCCCCACCCACCTGGGGAGGACAAGTACCCTCCACCCACCTGGAGAGGACAAGGACTCCCCACCCACCTGGAGAGGGCAAGGACTCCCCTCCCACCTGGAGAGGACAAGGACTCCGCTCCCACCTGGAGAGGACAAGGACTCCCCACCCACCTGGAGAGGGCAAGGACTCCCCACCCACCTGGAGAGGGCAAGGACTCCCCTCCCACCTGGAGAGGACAAGGACTCCCCACCCACCTGGAGAGGGCAAGGACTCCCCACCCACCTGGAGAGGACTTGGACTCCCCACCCACCTGGAGAGGGCAAGACACCTTTTTCTGGTTGAGAACCACGGCCTCGGATTTGGAGGTGATTCTCATCCCAGACGCTTCTCTCTCGTCCCAGTGCAGCTGCAGGTCCGGGTTTGATGGAGCCATCAGGACAACATCGGCTGCAAACAGCAGAGATGAGATCCTGTGGTCCCCAAACCGGACACTCTCCATCCCCTGACCACCACACCGGTCTGCCAGTCCAGAGGCACTATCCCCAACCGCCACGTGATGTTGCAGAGACGTGTCAGCCAAGACAGTCCTACAACATCCAGAGAGTTTAGGTCCTCAGGATCGCATCCCCGGAGCCACTGAGGAGTTTGCCAACAACCTCAGTGACTTCAGCTTGGGTGATGGACGAGTCCCTCTGAGTCCTCAGTCTCTGCTTCCTCTTCAGAAGGTGGGATTAAGGAGGTCCTCAAAGTGTTCCTTCCACCTTCTGACGACATCCCCAGTCGAGGTCAGCAGGTCTCCTCCCGCACAATAAACGGTGTTGGTGAAGCACTGCTTCCCATTCCTGAGGCGCCGGACGGTGTGCCAGAATTTCTTTTCGGCCGACCGATAGTCCTCCTCCATGGCCATGTGCACTGATGGACCTTGTGCTTGAACATGGTGTTCGTTCTGGACAATCTGTGGCACAGAAGTCCAATAACTGAACACTGCTCGGGTTCAGATCGGGGCTCCTCCCCTCTCCAGGAGTCACTGTCATTGCCCACGTGGGCGTTGAAGTCCCCAGTAGAACAACGGAGTCCCAGGTCGGTGCACTGTCCAGTTCCCCCCCAAGGACTCCAAGAAGGCCGGGTACTCTGCACTGCTGTTCGGGCCGCAGGCCGCCACAACAGTGAGAGACCTGTCCCCCACCTGAAGGCGAAGGGACGTGACCCTCTCGTCCACCGGGGTGAACTCCAACACGTGGCGGCTGAGCTGAAGGGCTATAAGCCCACACCAGCCCCGCCCACACCAGCCCACACCAGCCCCGCCTCTCTCCGCGGGCAACACCAGAGAAGTGGAGCGT